>VYYJ01000207.1:0-83251 GCA_021029165.1 Cyphoderus albinus
AGTAAGAATCGTAGTAAAAACATATTTACGTGGAAACCGTTCATTAATAAAAATTATTTTCATTGAGAGAAATTTTGGGTTCTTTCCCTTGCTCCCAAATGTCAAATATCAAGATGATTATTTCATGAAATCTCCTGCATTTCATGCAATAAGACGCAGATGTAAGGTATGAAAATCCAAGACTTGATAATAATGACTTGGATTAGTTGCTTTTTCTTGATATGTTTATTGTCTGCAAGATGGATAATATTGCAAATTTTGTATTTGCTTTCTAAGGCACAATATTTAATTATTTTTCCGACTGCAACTATAAACTAGTACGTAACCAAAATCCGATATGGACAAGTAAATAAACCTTTTAAAATTTCGAAAAGTACCCAAGCCTGACAACAAAGGATGCACTTCAGATGCTGACGTCAGACCTATAGTGGCTGCCTCCAATTTTCTCAATGAGTCAATAGTGGCATCGTTATCGACTATTTGTGCCGTGCCTGAATGTAATCACCCGAACAGAACACAAATTCGAATCAAAATTTGAAGTACGTCTGGTTGACTATAAAAGTTTTTCAAACTTGGACAAAGGAATATTACACAAGCACGACTCTGCGAGGTTC
Source organism: Cyphoderus albinus (assembly GCA_021029165.1). Taxonomy (NCBI): domain Eukaryota; kingdom Metazoa; phylum Arthropoda; class Collembola; order Entomobryomorpha; family Paronellidae; genus Cyphoderus; species Cyphoderus albinus. The sequence continues at coordinate 615 of VYYJ01000207.1, forward strand.
GAAGGTGAATTTATGTCGTTATTTAGAAAGCCTGTCATCACTCACCGTCACCACTTCAAATGGCTCTTTGTGACAGACATGTTAAATTAGGTTTGGAAATCACACTATGTTATATCTAGCATATCATATCACATATTATATGTACAGAAAGCTCAAAGCTAGAAAATAGTTTATTTTAGTAAAAACTTAATATAAAAATTAAATTCACTATAACGTGGCAAGCAATCAGACCGTTACGAATGAAACTAGCTTTTAAAATAAATAAATGGTGGATTGAGTTTGAAGTGGCTAAATCAAAACAATCCATAATTTTTCAAATTCATTGTAAAAGAATGCACTGTATGTACATATTTGTTCCATATCTGTACAGATAGAATGGAACAACTTTCTCCAGTGAACTAACCATAACCAGATTTTGATTCAGCAAATCAAGTCGGCGTTGGCTATGGTATACATTACATAACAGGGTGTAAAATTTTTACTGTAAAAATGACTAACACAAATTTTGCTCGGGAAGGAAGAAATCCCCGCTGCCCACCGGCTTTAAATATTTGCCAAGGTATACGCTGCGTATTAGTGAACGAGTTTTATTGTGATAATCCATTGTACATCAAAAACAGTAAAGCCTTTACGAATTACCTTAAAAGAAATTTTGTTTATTTGTGTGACAAACGCAGATATTCCAACGAAATCTAAAAGCATAAAATTAACATGTGTAAATGGTGGAAATAGCGTTAGGTATAGTATCTTGCACTATACGTTGCTGAAATTAATTTCATTTATTAAAGTGCTACTACCTTGAAGACTCACATTCTAAGGATTGAAACTGAATCTAATATATTACTGCCAGAAAAATTGTTTGTAATGCGGTATGGGAAGAAACAAGGCGGGTTCATTGTGTCCATCACTTGCAATTATATGGCNACTGAATCTAATATATTACTGCCAGAAAAATTGTTTGTAATGCGGTATGGGAAGAAACAAGGCGGGTTCATTGTGTCCATCACTTGCAATTATATGGCTGATGTCCAGAATAATCGGCTTTTATTATATGTGTAACAAAGCTGCAAATAATAATGACAGCCATAGGTATATGAATATCTATCTTATACATTTTTAAAACACTGTTATTTTCTTAATGGCTTCACAATACTCCTTGTACAGAAAACCTGGTTCCAGGCGATTCATCTTGTAGTAAAAGTACAAAAATTCAGATAAAATGCCTACGTACAATTTCGGCTTTCAAAGCTTCTTCAACCCTAGAGATGGAAATCGGGGAGTGTAAATGTCGTGTGTCGGACTCTGAAGAGGTGCAGTTCATTTGTCAGCGCCAGAACTCGAAATGTTAGAAAAGAAATTAAAAGGATTTTTATCTTCATAACTTCGGTATGTAAATGTGATAGAGTTCATTCATTCAGGCGTGAAACTCGTTTCCTACGAATTTTCAAGTCCTATTAACAATGTATTCAATTCAACTCTACCAAGCTAGGTTTTCTGCTTACGGATTGTGTGAGTAAACCAGGTTATAGTTTGAATATTCTCACTTTCATTTGTAAACTAAAATGTCATCTGTCTCCTCAATTCTCAGCTGTCACACGCACTTTTAGTTATTATGAAGATCGGTATAGTTTCTATAAAGAATTGCTCTCCATTCTCCATTATTACACTATATTACCCTTAACTGACAATAACACTGTTTGTACTTCCCCTTCTTTAAAAAGAAACGTACAAAGTTATCAATCATTACTGTACGTTCTCCTTCACCTAAAATAACTGCTTCAGATGCATAGCTGGCATAAGATTACTTAAAGTGGGAAGATGTCTAAATGACAACATTTCTTCTACTAAAGCAGTCGATAAACTACTTTATATTCTCTTCTAGAAAAAAAACACTTTTCTCCTCTCACATGCTTCAAAAAATTCCAATTCGTAAAAACATTCGTATGAAGTGAATAGCAATTTACGGATCACTGACGTGTTCTCAATTCGAATTTCAATATCAATATTCTAAAAAACGGTATAAGTTGTAGACAAGGGAACGTTGTTGAAGAGTCTGTAGTGTGTGGGTTCATCTTTTCAAGTTTTCCATCTCTCAACTCATCACAAGAGCAGCGATGTGCTACGTATCAAAATTGCGTGAATTCAAATGGAACCCGTATATTTGGAAGCATCCAGCCCTGCTTCGACACATCTCTTTGCAAGACAAGACACTGAATCAGACTTTGTCATCGTAATACGCTTTCACGCCATTCTCACCGTGCTCAACCATTATCTGCGCTCTCTTTCCCAGTTCACACACACGTATTTTTTATTCAATTATTGATGACATAACATACAAAGGCTTACTTTCACCTACTTTCTCTTATTTTATACCGGTCTCCGTCGGAAGACGAAGTTGCTTGTAAATCTGTAGGATAGGCAAAAGGTCAACCCACAGGGATCTATTTTATATACCAATGTGTGAGCTCCTTGGCTATGTAAGGCTTAACCTCTGCACCACATTCCAAAAATCATTCTCTTATTCAAAGGAAACAGTGCAGTTTCCAATAACCCCATTATCGCCTACAGTTTCTTTCGAAAATTGGAAAAGATTCAGTTCCCTTATGCACGTGTTACTAAGATTAAGAAAGTGCGTCGGTATCACAGAGTTGGCTCTCGTGAACAAACAACAAAGTACATATGTATGTATATATAATATATATACAAGTATGTTTACAAAGAGCAGTCTACTTCAGTTCACATTGTCCTATCTAGCCACTAGGAAACTGATTAAAGTTGAGCGTCATCATCACCATTATTTCTACTTCAAATCTGTTTTCCATGTTTGCTTTACTCCAAATCAAATAGGACCTGCAAATCTTTACAGTACTGGTACATAGTGTTTGTTATACAAGCATGGAATAAGGAGCTAAACAGTAGTACGATGGAATTGCTGGAGCTTTCACCATTTATGAGATCAAGGAATCCGTTAATAACAAAGATTTCTTTATTAAGTCTTGCAAAGCCTCTTAGTAGTACATTTCACGCTTCATGACGCTTTAAGGTTGTTGTAAAGAACTGCATTAAAGGAAATTCGGAAATGCTTGTTGTGAAGCCTACAAACATATCTGTATGAAAGATGCGACCACTGGAAAATAATACGCACGGGTACGTGGTTTAAACAATTGACACAGAGGTAACATCACGGATTTGTTTCCGCTAAATAAAAAGTATTCGTTAAAGTAAAATCCATTTCGGTGCTATTGAGTTGTAAAAAGTAGCTTGAAAATTTATAACTAAATGAGTTTTGAGGATCCACACAATCACGATACTTCCTCTGGACATTTTATTTGAAGAAGCTGTGTCTACAATAGTGGGAGGAATTAGATACAGTGCTTGTAGAAACATAAATAGGCTATAATTATCTTATTGAGACAGGTTTTACGGTTTAGGAATTGTCAGAACGCTACTAATTTCCCACTTTATGCAATGATGTAATGAGTCAAAGTTGAAATCAAATGACAACGTAATTGGTTTCAAAACCTTGGTCTCTGGATTACATTTCGAGCGTGCTACCACTGCACTACGTCACCCTAAGTCCCGAGCCGTTGAATTTAGAGAGTGTAATGTTACAGGGAATGCTTCTTCTGTTAGTCTTGTAAATACGTCACATTCTCATAATATAATAAATAGGCTAGTTGTATTTTTAAGTAGATTAAGATTCTACAAAATGCATAAGATGAGAAGAACCACAAAAATACTTGCTTAACCTTTCTCGAAATGTAACACAAGAAGAAGAATAAAGGCAATTTTTATGCCACAATAGTTCAAATTGGGAAAAATTAATTGTTTCCTCCCTCGACGAAGATGCAATTTACGGAGAAAGCAATATAAATCGAAATTCTTTCAAATCGAATGGTATACGTAGACGCAACATAAATGAAAGCAAATTCATTACCATTCAACGGGAAATGAGAACAAAACGAGAAATAATATTGTTTTAAAAAAGTTACATCATATCTCTATAAATTTATTCTTATTTCTCGTCGTGGGCGGTATATTCCGGGTCAGACATTTTGCTAAAATACAAATAGACAACTCGCAATGAAGACATCGCGCTCAATTTGGTTAATGTTTTCGCTTCCGTTGTGCTAGGTAAGGCTTCAGTTTCGGGTTGATGCAGTATTGATACTGGCGAAAGCATTCTTTTCGCGAGATACCACCCTACGAAATGTCCCTTGGGGGAATCGTCCTACAACCGTATATTCTGGACATATTTGCGTAATAAATGTTTTTTCACAATTTCAAAATGTGGAAGAAATAAATAAAATTACTTCAAAGTGGAAAGTAATATAAAAAACATTGTTTGAGTCCTGAAGCGTTTGAAGAGAATCCTGTTCCCGAGTAAGCAATACAAACTCTACGGACGTTTCTGCTTTTGAGTTTGGAGCATTCTCCATTGGAGCAAGGTTTTATGAAACTGATAGGATTGAAGACCTAATAGATAAAGTTTTAAAAGGCAAATAAGAAGCGAGTTGATTTCAAACGCTGGTGCAAACATGGATCACAAGTAGGCGAGTCGACGTACAAATTTCGTTCAATACCTTTCGTTTCCTTTTTAATTTCAACATCTTCTTTATGACACACCCTAACTTTATTTCCAAAGAGAGCTCCCAAAAGACGTTATTTTTTCACATCCAAAGTTGACCATTACGGAATTTTATCGCCCCATTGTTTTCTGTACAATACCAAATCTTTGAAGAATTGTTTGATTAATTAGTAAAAGTATAGCTCTTATCAAAATCACGTGTTTATGTGAAAACATTGTAGAGGGAATGAAAAGGTGTAACCGTTTACCCTTCTTGTGGTTTTTATACTTTTAAAAGCAGAACCTGAACGTTATTCGTTTCATTATTTAGTGCTGTCTTCGCTGTTCTTTTTGGTTTACCATTCATAAAGCCTAAGTTAAACTGCGACCTTAATACGAAATTCTGAGATTCTGTCTCAAGTTACTTTCTCCTGCCTCTTTTACTAACACCGTGAGCTTAACTGCTAGTTTTACTTACAGCTGGTCAGGATGTTCATCATAGTGGCAAGTGTGACTTTTGGAAATTCCTAATCAGTTGATGTCTCAAACTCGCACACCTCAGAAGTAACGTACCATTTTAATCCTTTTATCTCCAAGTTGCGTAAACTGATAAAGCTTTCACTTCCCAAAGAATGCTTGATGCGATGTAATTCGATTGGAAGTGTGCTGTTTACGATAGTACTAGGCAGTAAAATTTGGATATCCGATTACAATTTGAGAAATCTCGTGTGGGATTCCATTGTGTTTCATCGTAGGTACTAATCCTTTGGTAACAAGGATTTTAATCGAATCATTGCAATCGTCCGAGTCTTCCTAGCAGTTCCTTTCGTCTGAATCATCAAAGCAAAGAAGTATTCTTTAAAAGAGTCTTCTTCAAAGAAGAATGAGAACCACAAATCTTCGAGGAGTTTTGAAGAATTCGTAACAACGTATAAATATGGTATAAATTTGGGGTGTCTCGACTCAAAAGTTAAATCACTTAATTATTCTTGATTTTGTAGTTAACAACCATGATTTTTAATTTTAAAAAACATCTTACTTAATCTTCATTCTCTTGCTTGTTCATGATAAGTATGAGATGTAAAACTTTCTCTATGTTTGTCACTGGATAAACTGAAGCGGCATAATACATGTTTTTATATAAATATTCTTGGTTTTATTGTTTTATTTAACCAATATCATTTAAATTCCACGAAAAGTAGCTTTATATTGTGAACAAGTAAGAACTTAGTTAAGAATTCTACAGGCCATATGTATTGTTGGACGTCTAAGAATCATCCTTAGTATTTCTGAAAACTTCCTTTCATCCCACTCACGTTGTGACGTTTTCTTTAAACCAACACCTTTAAGCAGGAACATCAGGTACGTTTGTGAGAAAATGAGATGGAACATTTCGCAAGAACATTTCCAAATTTTTAAAAATAATAAAAAAGAAGCAAAGTTAAGCTCACCTAGTCAGTAAGGATGCTAGACAGGACTGGCTCCTCTCAGCTTTTAAAAATTCACTTTCTACGATCCGTTTGTCTTATAAACACTCATCCGTTGGGGATAAGAAGATTAAAAAACATTCTAAAAAGTCTGAACAATTTTTTTCTACTGCAAGTCGATATGCCACGTTAAAAAATTTCCCCAGCCTTAATTAATATTGAAAAGATGAACACTTGTTCCAATGAATGAGGAAATTGGAATGGAATTCGATTACACCAACTCTAAACACACTTTTGAACCAAAATATGAAAACCTCCAAAGATAAGTATGGAAATTTCAATTTTGTAATTTAATGACTCATACCGTTGTTTTCGCTGTAGCAGTACGTTTAAAATATATATAGCGAATTTTCTTCAAAAAATGGGAAAGTTGTTTGATTTCGTATTATTTTCTACCCGAGATATTTATTCGAGTTACAATGGAGTTAAGCGGTCCTTTGATAGGTCCCATCGGTGCTGTACTTACGAGTTTTATATTTTATACTTTTCTACTTCTAAGTATTAAGGATCGCTTTTGCTTATTTTAAGCAAAATCTTGCATTCTCCCAGCAGAAGCTATACTCTTGTGTAGTGTAGTTTAATTGTTTCCTTTGCTCTCTCAAATTTATAGTAGGAATAAGTTTATACAACGATAGTTACAACATAACAGTCACCGAAACAGTCTTACTAAAACATTCATGTGTTCCATAGTTTATAATTTTGCATCTACTTCATATTCACCATTCATACATAATACGTGATATTGTTACGATAAAAATAGCAGTTGTCCAGAATTAAGTCAATGAATTTAACAGCATTCTAGTTCTTCGATTTCTAACACACCGTCGTGTCGTAGTAATATTTTCCTAATGAGTTAGAATATGAAGGTTAGAAATTCACTGCATTGAAAATGTGATCATTATAGCACACCGCGGAATAGAAATTCGTGCTTTCCAGTTCATTTTCTTGAGACGTGCGAGTATAAAAAGATCGTGACCTCCAGCGAGAAAGGGTGAAGAATTGTTTGTAAGGAGAAGGTTGTTTCCACGAGGCCATTTCGTTCATAAGTTTTGGTAGATGCAGATGTTTTTGTGTCGAATCTCATTTTTCCATTCATTTTTTATTCTTTAACAACTCATGCAGCTGCCTTTTGGAACTCACGTATTAAAATCCATGTCGTGCAATTCAAAAATTGCCTACAATAAAACCGGAATGCTTCCTACTTCTACTATAAAATGCATTTGCAAGATAAACAGGTTTTATTAGCAAAAACTACAAACTACTCAACGAGTTACTCTATACGTTAGCCTACGGTTGTTCAAAACTGTCTGGGAAGCACACCCACCTGAATATTATAAGCCTTGATTGAAAAAAATTACTCCATTTTAAAATGGGTCAGCTACTCAGCCCGGATAGACAATATGTTACCAATGTTTCAAATATTACATATTACAGGCGTAGGCTTCATACAAAATTGAATTTTGTAAACCCTTCAGGACAGGTAAAAGTAGAATAAAATAACCTGGATCTTGCACTGACAAGACAATGGAAATTAATACTATATTAATAATGTTCAAAGATAAAACCACCCCGGTGGCTGCATCATGTCAACAGTTTCTCATACATCACCTTGCGGAAATTGTCGGCTGCTTAAATGTATGTCAAATAATAAACAAATGTGAACACATCGTGAAACAGGAGTATCAAAGACTTTGATTCAAAGCGAAGAAACATTTTTTTAAAAATCAGCTTACAATAATTGAATATGTTCGTATATGTACGTGTTGTTTTGAAAATTGCTCCAAAGTAATTAACGTTTTAAAAGTAATTCATTGAAGCTACATCTATCTTACAGTGTAACTTAACTGAAAATCGTTGGCGGTAATCGTTTCATTCAGAAGAGAAAACTTTCCGAATCCTTCAACAATATTTTGATTTGATGGTTTTATTACTGAAGCAGGGAAAAACTGTTTTTACAATCCTGCAAAATATTTGGAATTTTATATTGCATAGTATTTATGAATAGCAAATACGAAATATACACGGTGTTATTTCTAAAATAAAAACACACATTCCGAAACCAGTTTCCAGACGAAAATCTAGTAGTATGTTAAATTAGATGATCTACTTTTAAGTAAGGATGCAGTGTAGCGTGCAATACTCACTCAAAATTATTACTTCTATCATTCACACAAAAGAATGATAAAGATTATAAAATAAATATTTTTAGTTCTTTAAGTCTAAAAGTGCGCAACTTGGCATTTTAATGTGTAACTTTTCAAACCTAACCAAAAATTGTAAATTCATTCCTTTTTATTACTAAAATAATTCCAGAATTTTGAACGGCTTAAAAATCTCTCTCCACAGACAAAATATTTTATGCAGCAAATCTACACACTATAAACAAATCTAATCTGAATTAGTTCTGCGTGTAGTTATGCTGCAAAAATACTAGATTGCATTAGATGAAATAATCGTTTTAAAATATTTGCAAAACCTTATCTATTTATATATAAACATTCAGTTTTCACATATGCCACAATGCCTCCCTTTTTGGTTTTTACAACGTAGTCGGTGTGATAAAAAGCATTATATATTAAAATTCAGTCTGATATTTTAATGTGTCTGAACCGTAAGCGTATAAATTCATGATAAAATAATAATGTAAAAATAAAACAATATTTTTTTTTGCTTTGGTTTTGCCATGTTTTGTACTGTACTTGCTATGTATTCCAGTTAAATGAAATTGTATATAGTGTCTTTTAAGCACGTCCCTCAGGGAGAGGCATTACCAAACACCTTCAAAGAGCTTTTTACCTACAAAGAGTAACCAGTTTGACGAAACACAAACTTCTTTGTTTTGTTGAAAACAAAATCTTGACTCCGCTTCTCATTTTCAATTATCATGTGGAGTAGTAGAGCGTCTGGACATTTACAGTAAAATATACTTACATATTTAATGTAATGCGGTGGTGGTTTTTATTTGTTTTATATATTAATGCGTAAGACTGTTACTTTCGCGTGGGAGATTTCGTATGATATGAGTTACTTTCTCCCCAGGTCGTATTCTTAATTTATTCAAAACAAGATGGACAAATATTTAGATAAGCTTACCTGCGGTAGACTTAGAACAGCACTGACTCCCCAGCAAGCTGCCACAAGACGATTACACAAGCCCTTCCTCATAGACTTCAAAGGATACTTCACGGCTGTAAAAATTAAGATGATTTATAAATTAAACCGGCACCGCCATAGTACTAAATACTAGCAGCATTTCTATTTGTACAATTAGAAAGGATTTTTTCGTTCTTTGAACAGTTGTATAAACTTCGGTGACAAATCAATTACCTCTAGAACTCGATATAAACGAAAGTTTGCTTCATTACTTTTTTTTGATATTATATACTATAATCAGGACAAATTATTTCACTAATTAATACGAAGTTCTATGTATAGCTCATTTGCTTCATTAAGTAGCTTATGCATAAAGAGTACGAGATTTTGGCCACGATGCCACATGTACATATACAGAGAGAATTTATACTACAAAAACGTCTGATATGCTCCTCAAAAGTGGATGCTGCCTGGATGCTGCATTAATGTCTGCTAAGAGCAAATTATCCTATTAAACATAGCTTTTCCTTTCACAATACCTGTTATACGAGATTTTAGTTCCACCAATTAAAAAGAATAAGTAAAACATTGTTTTTTTTTGCAAATTCCTACAACATCTTTAAATTGCATGTCAGTATCTACTCTGCAGTAAACAAAATCATAACTTTTCTGGTCAAATACGACAAACGTTAATTCCACGTTTATTGTGGTCGTGTTTGTGATTGAAGAATAATGTCATATATCATATCATATCATATCAATTACAGAAGTTCAATGTTGCTTCGAATTATCAACATGTTCTCCACAATGGTTACAGATTACGGATGGTAAATATAAATGTGACATACTAGACTGTAATAATGCGATAATGTAATATGTCACGCTTTTGTCATTAAATTGTTGTTTGAACAAGTTTGCTGTTACATTCTATTATTAAAATTGGAAATGTACCAAATTTGACCATAGCTTTCACTGAGTGAAATTCACTCTATTATATCCTTAAAAATTCTAGACGTCCTAAACAAAGACAGAAGGCAGACTATTTCGATTATCCACTTTCAATTATACTAAAAAAGTATAGAAAATAAATCCGATCTGAAGTGTCACAGAGAGAAAACATATCACATAACCTGACTTCATTATTTTCTTGTCCGCCCGGTCTGATTGCCAATGGAAATATTATAAATTACATTAATTATTATATCATCCAGTAACGAACCTTGTTTTCATTTTTCACGTCAATGGCCGCTGGGAAGCTGGCGTTCCCCAAGCTCAGAGCAATTTCGTGAATGAAGAATATGAGATCATCAAAAGTGACCTAGCCAGAGTACGAAGCTTAATAAGCTAGGACAGTTTAGGTTTCGGATGTGCGCATTTCGCTGAGGGGACTCTAGTAACCTTACGTAAGTTTTATGTGCACGGCTTTTGTACTATTTACCTTTACAAATTCAGTCCTAATTTATCTCAAAAAGCTATGAGGTAGTTCTTTTGGAGTTATTTAAAATACACAATTGACTTCCTTTAGAAATGAATATAATGACAGTGCAGTGGACAGAATATATTCAGTATGATGGTCCCCGTTTTTTGGAGTAAATAATTTGAGCTTACCTAGTTTCATCCAAGTGTATTATTAAACAAGATAAGTGTAATGTGTAAAGATGAAAGATACTATGTAAATAACCCGTATCATGTGGGAGGCTCAAAAGAACCAAGCCAAAGAACTAGCACTTACGGCAAAGAAGGTCCTCATTATTCCGTGAGTTTTCGTTATAAATTTCTTGGTCATTATATCAAACAAGTTGAAAGCTCTAGGCCAGATTGGAGACAAGTATGTATCATTAGACCTGAGTGCAGGTTTTTGTTGACTTCCAAGTTTTGTAAGGACGAGGTATTTTTATTCATAATGGTAGACAAGGTTTAGATCACAAATGAATTTCTTAATTACATGACATTGTAGCTGGAATGCTAATTGAGTGCCACTAACCCCCTAAAAGAAAATGAAATGTCACGTGCTGTCACCTGTTCTTTCAACGAAGCATGAAGAAATGAACCTGTCAACATCAACTGTCACACCCTTTCTTTGCGATTATGAGATGATAATGAATAACGCAAACATTCAGGAATATGAACATAAGGCAAAGTGAACTTGTTTTTGCTATTGTTAAATATTTCCAAAGAATGTCATACTCTAAAATTGCATTGTGTCTAATAAACTTTCAAATTAAGCAAACAATGTTTCACAAACTAGAAAAACTGAAGAAAAAACAAAATTTCACTTACCAATGAACCGATCTACTCCGATGAGTACCATGATAAATGTTGACAAGTAAAGCCCGAACATTTGGGAAAACTTGAATGCTTTGCATCCCCAGTTACCTGCCTTCCATTCGACAGTGAGAAACCTAAAATTGAAAAACAAATATAACATTGTGGTATTATTATTTTTTGCAAAGTGACAGTTTTGCCGGTCTTGCAATTTTCCTGAAAGTGACAGGACAGACTCAAAAATATTACCTAACATACAAAAGCAAGCATTTTAAAACAAGAGCGTAGAATTTAAATGCACTTCACGAAAGAAATTGCAAAACCGCAAATACAAATTCCTTTTGAATGCTTTAAGCCTTACATGTTACATAGTTCTAAATTCTGCTAGTATTCTGTATTCATTGTACTAAAAGTAAAAACTATCTGCCATGGTTGGTTTTTGGTTCGGAAAAGGAGGCTGAAATAATATCGAAGCCGAATAACTCATTGCGTGACATATTTATTAAATTTGAAGCCAGCACGACCACACAAGAACGCACTCTGAAAGGAAAAGCTACTTTTTTTAAATTACAGCGGCAACAATTCCACTGTGAGAATATGCTTTTCAACCAACTGTAGTAAAACTGATAGTAACTGACTTGAAAAAACGATTTCTATTCTGTCACTTCTAATATAACAGTGATGGTTGCGACGAGTTGTTGAAATTCTGAGTCTTGACAAGATGGAATAACTACAAAATTATATAGCATGGCATGGCATTAGTCTTGACGCAAAGAAAAAGAACAAACCGCTCCAGGATATTAATACGAAATACAGCCTTGAGTAACAACAAATATGAAGTCATCTTATATCTATATGATAGCTTTTCAAAACATCCCCTCTCTGGGATTTTTACGAAGAGTTGAATTGAAAATTTCCCATCAGAATTTCCAGTTAAAAAAAGAAAAGAGTCCACAACTTCAAAGGATGTCTGCAATTTTATTACGATTGCTTTGAATGTGCGTTGGATTATTCCTTATTTCAGGGACCCAACTCTTCATATTTTAGGAATTACAAAATAAAACTCAATGTCCACTGTCATTGTAGTTCACTGTCATCATCAAGAGCTATCTGTGAAATTATTGTATTGCGAAAATAGACAACACGCAAGACCCACAAGTGAATATGATTTGGGTAAAGATGTCTTGATTCACAAGCAGACACTATTTTTCCCGACAGGAATGTTTCTCAAACGTTTAGACTTCCAGGAAGGTTGTGCAAGAGGAAAGTTTTCATTTCCTTTTATGTGCACAACAAGAGACCAACCGTCTGAGGGAAAGCGTAGTTGTGGGCATGTAAATAAATCCTAAGTTTCATTGATTTCTCCTGTTTCAGACAAAAGCTTTCCTCTTCACTACCCCTCAAAGTATGATGTTACAATAGGTTTACTGGCTTCAGTTGAACTCAATGAAATCATAATTCATAATGTCATGTTATTTTATGATAACGCATGGCTGAAATATAATTATCATTAACTAATTAATACTACAAAGTGAAATATGACGACTATCAAGTTAGGAACTAATAAATTGGGTTACAGTGCTCATTAATCCCGAATCTCCGCTTCATTCGACGAAATTAGAGGAAAATGACTTTAATCACAAAGGTTAAATAAATTCTGTAAACCCAATTCATTTGTGCGCGGGCGTCGTTCTTGTCTGGTGAGCATTCAAAGTAAACTTTTGCGAAACTCAAAGTTCTGTCACAGACATGTTTAACACTTCGTTTCACGTCAATGTGTTAATAGTAGACTGATTTGCTTCGTCTTATTGATTACCAATTTCCCCAGTTTAAATTGTTGCATTCACTCTGTTGTGTAGTGACTATTATTATTGTGCTGTGGGCTGATTTTCAAACGAAGATGAGAATGTTCACAAATATGAAGGGTATATCTGTAGCTTTTCTCGATTCGTCATTTCCTTTGTGACTTTGTTTCAAGTTTCAATGAAAGCTAAATAATAGATGCCCTCTTGAAATCGAATATCGCGAATAGAGGTTCCGTTTCAAAAGTATTAAGCCTAACAATCCATTATGAATTTGCAAGTTTCTAACCTATAGTGTAAAAGCAATGGACATTTTACGTATAAAGAACGACATGGATTCACAGACCCAGAAACTTTCAACGAGCAGCTTCCCAGAGGAAATTCACTTTGTCTAGATACTTTGTCACTTTTTTCGCTTTTCCTAACTTTTGCGGCCGTTCGGTACAGCTTTCTTTATCACTTCTTTCTCATGCAGGCTCACATCCTGACTGGTCTTTACCATATTTTCTAACTTTATTGCCAGGGAGTAATAGCTGGAATACATGTGTTCATAACTTTTATTAATACCGTCCTTACATTTTTATACAAGTAGCTACGGTTCGTTTTAACTATCTAACTTAATACTTCAGACTCGCCTGGCTGAATGGCGTTAAATGTTGTTCGCAATTATTACTCTTAAATTGGTTCCATGCTACATTCAAAGGTTCTCAGAAAAATAATGGGCGCTTTTCAGGAGCATATCCACTTGAAATATTTTCCCCTCTGGATCAACAGGGCATGAACGAAGAGAAATGTTTTGTCCATGACTCCGTTTGAAGTGAAGACCTACTTCAATAGCAAGATTTTGTTGCTTTGCTGATCTACTAAAAATGTGAGCATGGATTTCATTTTCTTCGCAAAAGTCTACAAATTCTCCCTTTGGAGACTACTAGGCAGAATCTCATGGCTGTATTGTAGTGCACTGCACAATAGGAAAAAGCGGCGGTTCTCCAGCGGAATATGGCTGTAAGTTTTCCACTCCAATTTCTCTCACGACAAAGGAACCATTTAGATTAGCATTTTTATGACTGCACATTTAGCAAGTTAAGATGACAAATTTTGAGGTATGGTCATTCAAAAAAAATTTCAAAAATAAACCTTAGTCATGAAATACCCGAGGGGTCCCTTTAGACTGGTTAGTATCAATAATGCCTGATCAATAAACAATTTATTATACAAGAGATATTTTATAGTACATGTAGTAAAATTATTTGGTATTTTTAATGTTTATAAAAATTAATCGCCAAAATATTGTGATTGTGACATTACCGGCGTAGTTTTTCCACACTTCTTAACATATTTAACACCACTTTATTAAATTTTGTACTTTTTGAGAGCTTAAAAGTTTAAGGTTTGTCTTATTATCTTACGAACTGTATATTGCGAAATGAAAATTTTAATTGTATGTATAGCATCCAAATAATAGAAATAAAATGTAAAATTGCAAATTAGAATTTTGCGTTATCTTATTAAGCACTGCATATTATTTTCACTAAAAATTTATAAAATATAAGTTTAGTGGAGATTGAGTTTCGTACTGATGGCGAGTTCTTTGTAGTTTGCAGAAGGACTTTTTCAGATTAATTAAAAATATCTTTGAACCTGGTTCTTCAATTAACCTACACCTACACTACATGAACTAGTGTGTGTAGTAAAGTATAAAGTAATTACTAGTACTTTTGATGACTTTACTGTTTGCTCAATTGAAAAATTGAAAATCGCAACAAAAGATGAAAAATTGACAAAGCACGTGGGTTGAAGTTGAAACTGAAACATAAAAGTACAGTGAATCAAGTTTATTGCCAGACAAATTTATTTTAAACATTGTAACAGATTTCATTATTAAATTCTGCAAACGCAGGGGTTTCAGTGGTTGGAAATAATACAAACAATAGACATGTAACAAAGTGAGTTAGATTAATTTTCGTACTGTTTTACTTTATAAAATAAAAGGAAGGAACACTCGACTTTTAAGAACTATAATATTATCTACATATTTCGTTCCGCATATTTACGTGTTTATGCCGTACAGCAATGTCATTTCATAGTAAAAATAGTTGCGCTAAATTACGATCTGTTTCATGGCGAAACTTTGAATTTGGGAAATACACAGAAACAGAAAACGGGCTACTGATTTGCAACAACTGATTAAGAAGTTCGTTTGGATCTGCGGAAGATTGAAATACTTCTATTAATAATGGAGGTGGCTTATAAATATGAGTGTTGATTAGTTCCCCCGTTACAAATCTAATGAGCAATTATAATTATAAGCATACCTATGCCTAACACATCTAAGGGAACACGTAACCATTTACATAGATGTCTTCATGGGTATTTAATATTTTATGATGTGAGGATAAAAATTTCGTTAATTTCCTGTCAAAAACATCATTGTTTAATTGAGAGATTGACACGTTCACGCATTGAGACGTTGATGACAGCTGAATTACACTGAATTTATATTCAATGAATCTGCATTTGATATCCAACGTCACTTAACCTTGACGGTTCATGCTTCCCAAATGCAGAATACGTCTGGGTATGACATTTCCTTAGTCGACTGAGCTAGGAGTCAAAGTCAATAATGCAATACTGCGCCCTCACTCAACAAGTTCCTTTCTACGAGGAGTAATGTCAGTTAATAGAACTGACTGTTAATGAAGTAAGGTGCTTTAAAATTTCTATGTGTGACGACAGTCTAATTGACTCAGTCCAGATTGCTTCAGAATCTGAAGTTCAGATTTCATCCACAGGTTTTCGTTTGGAATGTGGTTTTGTAAAGCAGAATGGTACAACTTGTATAATACCGAGTAAATTACCTTTAAGCCATTACGGATGTTTAACTGATCCTGTCATGTTGTTGGGAATTGAATGAGCTGAAGAGCTTTCAAAATTAGCTCGAGACTCGAGTAAACAATACCAAATTTTATACAATCCTTGATGTTCCGAAATCGTGTTTCTTTCAGTCTGAAAAATCGAAAAATTGTATTGTAGATTCCGTTTCATAGTCGAAACGTTTCACAAAACTATTGAATCATCTCATTTCCATGTCTCATTTCTCTACCGAACTTTGGTAATTGCATCTTGAAACTTTTTATATTTTAACCTCGAAGTATTTTTAATTAAAGGGTCATGAATATTTTTGTCCGTTAATTGTTTAGTTCTACAACTGTAGATTAATGTAAGACTATTTATCAAATCAGACTATAACTTCATGCACGTAGTTGTGAATCACAACTTGTGATTAAAAACTTTTATTTTACTTTATCGTGTTCCCATTGTGGAATGTCTTGTTGTACGCAGATATAACCTTATTTATGTCATTTATTTATGTCTTCATTTTATTGCTTCATTGTTAGTGACTCCTTCATCACATCTTCCAAAATAACTTTTGCTAGTTACCCGCTTCTGCAAACAGCTTGCTGCGTTGCAGTTCGCGTAGATGATCCGGGACAAAGTTATAAATACGCATTAAAAATAGAAAGCTAATTTTAATTCTTGAACTTAGATCTGCAGTGGCTATGACTTATCTGTTTCGAAACTGTTTTTATGTTTTACATAAATGCAAACGGATTTGGCCAGCTTTTAGCATCATCATAGACTTTACGTTAATTTCAATTTCAAATGGTCAATGTTGTTTGGAGTTAAAATAGGAAATTTTGGGACGATATGAATATTTATTATTGCTTTTGAGTTTATATTTTTAATTTTGTTCACAGTCAACGTCCACGGCTTTTGAGAATTACTTAAGTCGCAAAGTATATTTCGATCAAGCAAATTTATGTAGGTTTTGAGACAATTGGAAGGGGAAATTTATGCCAACCGTGTCAAAAAATTAATATTTTGTGACAAGGTTAAGAGGCACGTTTTTTTAAATTAAAAATTTACATTACATTTAGCAAGTATGGTCATTAAGTACAACACTCGGTATGTACATTACGAATGTAAAATAAACGACACAATTTCACGTATCTATAATGAAACAATTCCACAACTAATCGGATCCTAAAATGAATTTTAGAGTTATTTTCCAATGATACATGATCAAGTTTTAAAATGGAGAAAGTTATTTACCTGTATTAATTAATGGTGTAAGATTTCAGACAATATTTATGAATTTTTATTCTTTCTCTTAGACTTAACAAATAATCTTAATTCTGAATAAAATTATATATAACTTATATTCAGCTATTACATGTCTATACGTAGGTGCAACATAACTGAAGTGAGAAGCATTTTTCTTGGCTTTTATTATTCACTTCCCTGTTCAAATCCTTGAAATCAACCAACTTTAAAATAAAATAATATGTATAGTCGTTGTGCAGTGCAAACCTTATTTGTGCCAGTGATTTTAAAGTGATTTTAAAACTTCTCTTCCCATGCGTGGTTTGCGTCGAAAACGAAACGTATGTATAGTATCTAATGGCACTACAATAATTTCAAGCACTCAGTCAGACCCACACTTACGATTATTATTACAATCACCAAACCGCAATGTTTCAACTGCTACAAGCTAGATTGTAGTTTCGTTTTCGGTCTGTACCATTTTTTATACAAAAGATGCGTGCAAACAAGCATAAATCTTCTCTTTGCTAAATCCTGGTTTGGTTCAACGAACGAGAACCAATCAAAGTCATCTTTGTTTCTTTGAACTGTGGAAAATGTTTCTACTTAAAAAATAGAAGATGTAAGGAAAACCGGAAAGAAAATCGAATATCATCATGTGCGTGTGTTTGATTATTTTGTTTTCAAAGTTAAGTTGAGACTAGCTTAAAATCAAGATTGTTACAATTGTATTTTGTAAAAAGCATAATCTGAGCTCATTGACTACGCAAATTACTGCATCGATCGTTTCGAGAAACGAGACATAAACTGTTTGCATTATTATATTTTTTTTAGTTTTGCTTTATTCAACTACATAATTCTGGAGAAAATTTCTAGCGAGTCAGGTAATACACATTCTTCTGTGTGGGAATTACTAATTTATGATAAGTGCAGCAGAAAACAGTCCTTGTTATCAATAGACTGCAAACTGAACGAGCATTCCTGTCAAAGCTGTCAAAGAGGACGGTAAGGATGACGAATTGCAGACGACATTGACAATATTAAATAACGCTCA
This sequence comes from Cyphoderus albinus, assembly GCA_021029165.1. Lineage (NCBI taxonomy): Eukaryota > Metazoa > Arthropoda > Collembola > Entomobryomorpha > Paronellidae > Cyphoderus > Cyphoderus albinus. Next base: position 18,987 of record VYYJ01000207.1, read on the forward strand.
TTTTGAACCTTCATATTTTTACGTGGAATGTTTAACATTTCGTCATACAGGTACATGCTTATGCAAATTCTATAGTTTTATTCTGCGGTGCGGTTCTTGCTTGTTTGTAATAACTGAAAATAGATACATATATTAAAATCATAGGAAAATTTTTAAGAACTTACCACAGAGCTTCTCCTAGAATGCAAACAAACGTAACCAAAATGTCTGCAATTGAGAGTTGGTAAATGAGGGTGTACACTTGAATTGATTTGTGTCTCTTTGATTTTCTGATGCTGAGCATAGTGGCAATATTTCCCATGAGAGAAAAAACTGCCATTGCAATAAGAATGATTGCCCGAGTCATTCTCGACTGGTTGAGTGTGGGAGCGTGACCCAAACATGTTACGTTCGGAGGAACGGTAGACAGGTTCCCATAAAGAGAAAGACATTCTTCCTCTACCAAGACCTGAAATATAAAAAACGAACATTGAATAATATTTATACTTTGCTTCGACTGTTTTACGTTTACCTACACTTTTTACTGGCTTTATCCACATTCCGATAATTTCTGGAATTCCATGATTAAAGTGAATTCTGAATACCTACATCCGTTTTGAATATAGAACAAAGCCTCAAGAAGAGTAGTTTTAAAAGAGAAAATGAAATAGGAAAGTAAATACTACGTAGAAAATTCATTCATGGAAGCACTTATGATTTATCCCACTTTTTTAGTTTTCAGCGACAAACATTCAAGAAATTAGAGGCGGTTCCTCAGAAAACAACATGTTCTTCGTTTTAAAAATTTTATTCCGGATTCTATTTTGTTATGGAATATTGCTGCAGGGTTGGGTTGTGCGTAGTTTATTCACTGTTTTTATATTGTCTGCACGGTGCTTTCACAGGTGGATTGTATTAACAACGCCACTGTATGTGGTCTTTTGTTTTTAGTAAAGTTGTTGGATATGGGATTGCTTCAAGAAGAAAGCATGCTATGCTACAGGATAAATTCATAAATCCACTTTAAATTTTCATACGAATCAGAATGAAGTGTTTTCTTGTGTATTGCTCAAAGTTTTTTGTTTGTTTGTAGTAGTCGGTCAATAATGAAAAGGCGCATTATAATATATTTCATCGTAGCAATTGGATTGACATTGACAAGGACGGAAGTAGAAGGAAAGTTGTTGGTGGAGTTCTTTAGAGTAGTGGAATATAATTCTAACTTCGCATTACATCTCTAGAGTACCCTCTTGCTACCGTAAATACCTTCTAGATACGTACATACGTACATAGGACAAAAATAAACTTTCAATTCACTTAGACAATCGTCTGCCATTCGTCAGAACCACTGCCATTTCTCAAGGTCACGGAGTTGAATAAGTGAAAAATATTTACTTTGGGGATTGGGGACTTCCCAAAACTGGTAAGGTGGATTAAAATCGTACAATTAAAAACCTAAGATTTTTACTTCAACAGTAAACACCATTTTTGTTGCGTTGAAAATTCTTTGGCAAAGTAGTTTCTTTCTTCTCCAGTCCAGATTCATCCATCCAGCTTGCTCTAACTTTAATTGTCTATTGCACACTCAAAGTGACTGATATTATGTACACTGATGCCGATACTGATTTGTTACACTCTGTCATCCTGTAACAAAGGAAGTTTTATTAGGGCAGGTTTCATTTCATAAGTTGCTTCTTCATACTCATCTTACATTTCGGATTTCGAAATGAAATGTTTTATTTCAATCCTTTAATGAGTGGCTGCAAATTATATAAATTAAACAAACCTTAAGCCTATCATAACGCGATAGTTGTTATCAAAGACTGTAACTTTCAATACATATTATGCGGCTTATGTTTTTTATTCATACATTTAATATTGCTGCAATTTATCTACTTTCTTCGGTTGTGTATTAAATGACTCCTAGCATGGTATCCCATAAACTATACCACTTCCTTAAAAGTTATGTATGACACTTAACCGCATATTCTTATAAGTAAATAATAAGTATGAGATGAAAAAATGAAATACAACCCTTTGAACTGTCTTCCGGTCTCAGGAGATTTAAATATTTAATGCTACTTATTTATATAACAATTTCGTTCACCGCCAGTTAGAACTCTTTGAGTTTGTTTCGCATTCTAAATTTCTGAATGCATCGGCTATCCTTTTTACTTTGTTAAATTGCCAATTAAAATGTACGCATCATTAGGCAAGCTGTTTGATCTCAAGCATCTTTACGAGCGTTCATTAGTTGTAAATGAGATCATGAAATCCGTACCAAATGAACATAACATTGTGACAAGTTCCTTTTGTGAGACTACAACATTTTACATCCTCAGACACTTGAGTGGCACTTTCAGCGTGAATGCGAAGACAGTGAATTATAACTTAATGCACTTGACTCATGCATTTCACTTATACAATAGTTCTACAAGTATGTAGTTTGTACGCATTATTACGAAAGTAATGCAACCTAAGGCATTGGACTTTTGATGTTTTTCTTTTAATAAATGTAGCTCACGCACAAGAGATGAGAAGATACTAAACAGGAGACGACGGAACATTGTTAAGCGCGACATAAAACGTCTGCCGACATTGTGGCATTGGGATAAACACCAATATGTTTGCTGTCACAAATTTAAGGGATGTACGTATAACGAGTAACTACAGCTCACCCCTGCTGACAACTTTCCTTATTTGATTCTCAAATTGAGAAGTAGACGACTTGAAAATACCGTCTGCTAATTTGACAATCTATCAACAAATTGTTATACTGAAGAGAGGCCAGCAAGCTTGAATTGGTAATCAGAATAACAACAGTAAGTAGGAAGTTATGTTTTGTGAACATCATAAATTGAAGAAAAAGACAGATCATGCGTGGCGAAGTGAAGACGAATGAATAAAGACAAATTTCAAAGTTACCATAATCATATTATATTCCATTTAAGTCATAATCCGTCGCAATCAGTTCTCATATTTTATACTAATTCATGGAACACCCACAAACTGATAACAATAGAGTCATGCGGCTGCAAACCAAAACGACAACAGTCTGTGAAAGACATACGCACTTTGACAATAAATACAATCTTGTGTTAAAAATGCGTAACCACAATCTTGTTTCAATTGTGTGGGAGTTAAATATTTAAATTGTATGAGGAGCAAAACCTATGTAATCAAATTTTTTATGACGTTTAATGATCTTCAACTGACGAATGATAAGTTTGTGTCCCATTATTTTATTCATTTTTTCTTTCTCACGAGGTCATGCACACATGTAGGTATAGCAAGTTCCAATAAAAATTAGCGAGTCATGCAGTCACATGTACGTCAAAATGTCTCATTTTTTGCCTTTGGGACATTCATTTGTATTAAATGTTTTGGTGTGGTTGGTTGTCTAATCACAATTAAGCAGAAGATAATCAGTAGGGCGAAGACCTTCAATGGGACAGTTGAACGGGGAGGCTTAAATTGTCTTACGTATCAAACTAAGGCGATTGTCAACACCTCCACTTAATAAAGTCAATCTTCTTACAGATTAACAGAAAAAAGAGCTCATTTAGCAGAATGGATAGGTATAATGTAAAATTTTCAATTTTTAATACATCCCACACAGTCGTGGCGGTACATTAGGTACATACTAAGTTTCCAACAAAGAATTCAGGACTTGCGTAAAAAATTCCAGTCTCCCCATTTTGTGAAGTAAAACAAGTAATTAAAATTGCTGCTTCACTTGGGTAAAATGTAAAAATAGCAGTCATTTTTGTAGACAATATTTTACTTTTTGGAGGTAAAAATAAAATTCAAATCAGATTTCAGATAAAAATTTAATATTTTTTACTCAAACCTAGGATCGAGATAATTTCAATATTCTCGAAAGCTAAATATTGGAAATGACTTTGTCCGATTTGATCTGGTTAAGAATATTTGAACCAGTTAATATTGAACTCTTCCGTCATATTTTATGCATAACATAACAATTCATTTCCGTAAGCGGAATGTTATCATTATTATAGTGTGTAGGTAGCCCTTAAAGAGTAGAAGGAAAGTGAACAACGGCTACAAATTGTCGCTTTGGTCAAACGTGATTGTAGCTAGTCATCTATAAGAAGACGAGGAGTCCGATAAACAAGTGGATTGTAGGGTCTCGAAAATACACATCATAGCAATGTGGTATTAACATTTTGATGACAGCCGATAACCTTTTAGACCTTCCTTAAGACGAACTACTCGATAATGTAAATCTTCATAAACAGTTGTAAATATGAGACACAAAATCGTTTAATGGAGACGAAAGACGTTTTTCTGTGAAAAGGCAGTCGTTTAATATCAAATTTGTGACATGAATTGGTTGACAAACAAAATCAGCACGTTTCTATCAATCAAACAGTGAAAAAGTATTCTACTTGGAAGATTGCAAACTATTTAAATAAACTATTCCATACAGCACAAATAATTATCTTATTTTTGAACTAACATTTTATTGTGAAATACTGGGCCTTTAACATTTACATATAAAGCATTGGATGGTGACGGTGACATAAATTATTTGACCAGCACAAGCAAGAAGTACCACCAGCGCTAAGATGTCATTCAAATTCAAAAATAACTGTTACATTTTACAAATATTTTATGAATTACGGTGAAAACGCCTGATGAAGATGAAAACTTGTTTGCACGAAAGGGAGTTTTTTCTTATTCTGTACACAATTGAATTAAATTTAGGAGTTAAAAACCTAAAGGTTCCAAAAATTCTTTTGCATTAGTTTCTACAATATTTTCCGCATTTTTCTCTACTTACAATTTATGCTAAGATCTACACAAGCCTAAGGGTGAAATGGTCCAACATATTCCCCTGTGTAAAATAACTTTGCAAAATTGTAGGTTGATTAGTAAGTCTGTATTCAATTTGATGAAATTCTAAGCAATTTCAAATTATTTAATACATCTATCAGAAATAAGATTATGAAATTTTAAGCTGCTCTCAACAAAATCTTTGACTGTCACACTAAAGAAGACTAAAGTCAAAATCGTCTGCCTGTTTGCAGAGACTACACTACAGTGGGAAATATTCAAATAAATATGGTTCATGTGGAAGATGATGGAATTTTTCCTACTCCAAAGTTTATATTAGATATAATGAGCACATTAAAAGCAGAATTCCTTATCAAACCCAGCGATTCAAAGAGGCAGATACAATATGCAATCATCGAGTCACTCAACCCGACGTCGGGGCTTTTGGTTACACGTGTAATTTTGAAAAACACTGCAAAGCATTGAATCGATTCGAAACTGTAAATATAAAACAAGTAGGCCTAAATTGTGCGGTGCAGGCAGATTATCTTCGTAAAGCAAAAAAAAATGGTTGTACAATGTAAGAACTGTGATTTGTTTTCAAAGAAAACTGCTTAAAGTTGTGGATGTCGCGCTATGTTAGACCTCTACTGCCTCGAACAAAATAAAAACCCAGATCGTACACCACTGTTGAGAGAATCTGGGTACAATATGGGTTTAAAATCATTTTACCAGTAACGCGTTATATCATGTTTCGTTTTTAAACAGCAACGTAACCTGCTCTGCAACTCATCCACTTTTTTTATATATATTTAGGTAATTATATCAGAGAAATACGAAGGAATAAGAAGGAAAATAGAAACACACGTGCACGTGCGGCGCGCTGAGACATTCCATATGCCTCACGTACTACATAGATGGATTTTTGGCGGAAGTTGCTATCATTCATTCGAAGTAGAAACGAACAATATAAAATTTGTGAGGTGCATCATTCAATATCATAATGATCTTTACAAAGTCATTTTTACACTTACTGAACCCACAATCTTCTGGGATTCTCCAAGCGTCTCCGATTCGTAAGAAAAAATTGCTAACGCATAAAAAATATTACTTTTCACTTTAGGCCATACATCTGCAAATCTGATGTGCAAAACGGGTACAGCCGGTTAACAAAAATAGGCGTGTTATCGGAACTATTAGTCATGGGGTTTTTGAGCTTATTTATTTATTCAAAATCGTTGATCAAACGGCAAATGCATTGTAACAAAACATTCTGTAACGTCAATAATTTTGAACTGGGTACACTTTTAATGTGCACGAAAAATATTCAAACAAGTTTTCACATGAAATATTATACAGTCTAGGACAACTGCCAGTGCCCAAGTGCTAAAGGACTACTTTTTGCCAGCCGGAAAACCGCCAGCGATGCCAACTAATGGCTGAGAAGAACTACTAATAGCGAAAGTGTTAGCCTGCTAAAAAGTTGATGAATATGGGATGAGATGAATATTAATATTCGTGATTGTGCAATATAGATAATGTGTTTAAAATGCCACGGTTCGTCGTTAGAATAAAAATGTTATTGTAATTGAAACACTGACAATCTTCCCTCTTACTGCAAAACTAAGGGTCTGACATAATGGTTAAACTTTATAGCAATGTGCTGATTGAAACAGCAAAAAAGTAACATTTGTGTGTGGGTTATTGGCGTCATTATTGGTTGGTTACTATTTTGGTGCTCCTTTACATTACTGTAATATATTATGTATATAAATACTGACAATTTACACTGCTTGCAGTTGTCCGTGCTTGTGTGCTGGCTTATGACGGCGCTTGGACACTGGCAGTTGTCTGGTTTTTAATATGTATGTATTTTAAATAGCATGCATCTGTACTTCTACAATAAAACAACAAAGTGTATCAAATTAATAATCAAAATATCAATTCAAATTTTTTGTGGCAATAAAAGATACTTCTGGTGGAATGATACGAGTTCAGCGCATTAGAAAAGTTTTTTTTACTGCATTCGATCTGAAGATTTAGATTAGTTTCGCTCAAAGTTGTGCTTCAAATCCGGTTTCATTCGCCGCATTTATCTTTAAATTTAGTTCAACTAAACCCTAAAAACCCTTCATTTAGCTATTTTTGTATGCTGTTTTTGTATTTCACTCCATTTCATGGAGCTGCGGGTGGCTCTAAGAGAAATTAAATTCACTGAAGTGTGGAGAAAACTACTTATTAAAAATGTAGCGATATACCGATGATAGAACTTGTCAGTCATGCCAGCTTTACTAGCAAAATTCTTCTCCACCTTGTCACTGGTAACAGTTTTGAGTTTTCTAATAAAATTATATCTCGTTTACTAGAACCTTTTAAAGTCTGTACGGACATGAAAATATAAAAGTTTATAGAACCAGTATCTAAAAGCCAACAATTGCAACTTTAAGTGTGAAACTTGTAACTTTTCCACTGAAACTTCGTAGATTGCTTCGTTTCAGTTTCAAAAGTAACGTTTCAAACTGAATATATTCATCAAGTCGAAAATTAAAAGCACGATCTTTGAAATCAGTGCAAAATTATTTTAGAGCCATAACTGAAGCATTACAGCTTTTACTAGCTAAGTGATCTTCCCTTTGTGCGCTAGTTAAAAATGAAAAGTCGTCCACGTGGCTGTCTCGTAACGTTATTAGCCTTTGATATGACAAAAGTTTAGGAGCGATTGATTTGTATCATTTGTTTCGTCATTTGTTCTCTTTCTCTCCTTCATTTCTTAAACTTGTCAATGATACGTATACAGTTGAAAAGGTTTCTTAGTTAATTCAATTTTAAAAATTAATTACATTTTGCCACTTTATGTAATAAGAACGAAGGACAATCATCTTTCTTTAATTAAGTTTATTCGAAAGATATTGTACACCGTTTCAAATGATTCCATTTACATTTTGGTATTATATTTATTTACACATTTAGGATCGAGCATTTACTTTTCAAAAAGCAACTTTATCATTGATTTAGATTTTGCAAGAAAGTAACAACCAATAACCGTCATCACAATGTCACACCGCAACGTTATCCGAGTTCGCAAAGTTCAAAACCGAAGGCATATGTACGACATGTAGCTCTATACTTATTTGTGATTAGAATTAAAGTAGTCCCATTTGCGAGTCGAAAGATACTCTCTTCAGAAATGTTGCTTCTTCCAACAACTAATTACGAGGGGAATTAGGAAAATAGTAGTAAGCTCGTATTATGCTTTGTAACTGATGGAAAAATAACGTCAATGCCGTTTCATGTGACCTTTCATTTAGAAGTTCGATGTATCATTTTATCGTATGGTACAACGGCTTTGTACCACAGAATCTATAATACAGAATAGGTGAAATTGATCCTCTTCTCGTTCACTCGCTATTCATATCGTGCTAGCTAAAATAGATTTAATAATGTATAAGAACTCTCCTTCTAGCTGCGTCAATCACATACATCTGTGTTCAAAATAAAGACAGGTTAGAATAAGGATGTGCGTGTACACTCATTCTGACAGAATCTCAGAAATAAGGATGATTTATCCTCTGAGAAAAAGTTGAACCTTTCTGTTTGCTGAATCAAATGTTTTCACTGCGATTTGTTTAACATGATTTACAAAGACACACACACGTAAGTTCTTTTCTTACTAGAGATAAATACCTTATCAAAGATGCTTTTGCAAAAGTGCAGACGTTCAACGTTTTCAGCTACATGATATTCCTTCCGATAAGATTTGTATTGAATGAAATATTACTTTCCTAGCAGAAAGTATATTAAAGTCCCAGTCGTTATTAAGTTAGAGGGTGGTAAAACAAAAGCGCTTCAGGTAAATACAACAAAGGGGGACAAATTTAAAATGTATGAAGTCCAAAGGAAATGATCGATTTACCAGATTTATTTTAGGCTGTATAGTAGTGTTCGAAGTTGATTTAGTTGAAGATAAAATTGCACAAAAACAAGTTAAAGAACAAACAATTACTGATTGGGCCCACATAAACAAGAACTTCGTTAAATGACAGTTTATTTTGTATTTTCCATATTATTGCAATAACGTAAAGGGCTCATGCGCTAAAATGGTTTAAACGTTTTGGAAACAACAATTCCAGTGAGTGTAAATAACGCGAATAACGACACAAAACAATATTTAATAAGATTTCGGGATTTGGCATTTGGATTTGGCATTCTTTCATTGTCTTCCTCCTATCCTTAAAAGAAGTGACCGTTTACGTAGATGTAAAATATGATGATTAACCTTACTTATGAAATAACGTCCAACACTTTAATTAATAGTCTGCATTGTGAATGGATAACCCGGAATTGTTTGCTTTTATCACTTAGCCTTTCACTCGCTAGCCTTTCACTTTTATCACTCGCTTCTTTCACTTAGCCTTATTTTAAGCCTTAACTCATTAACTGGTTAGCATATGATAACCAGTTACGCATTGAAAACTATTTATAAGTCGAAAGTTAAGTTGATCTTCATTGACAACTTCCTTCATTCTCCAACTTTATTCATTCTTCCTGTCGTCCCGTCGTCGACACGTCTATTGTGTGAAGAGAACCGTAAAAGCACTGTGTTCATTGGAACTACAAAGATTTGTATTTGTTTCATTTCTTACATGGTGAAAATGAAGTCTTAAATACATTTCATTGTCACTTTCCATTTATTATATGATTTCTAAAGGAAAATCGATGGTCGTTTTAAAGCAAATCTGCTTTCTGCTTTGTTATACTGGATGTCTTAATGTTCTTAGCAATTTCCTATTATATTATTTAGACAAAGCTCGTTACGATTACCGAGTAAACAAAGTTTTGGGAACAAATAATGTGTTTTAATTAATTAATACATCTCTTTCAAAGTAGTGTCAATAACTAGTATGTAAATGGTTTAGTTTTAGTTTAGCTTTTGTTTCGTGCATTTACATGACGTATTTGAGTTGTGAAAAGTAGGTGACTCATCATCTTTGGAGACTGCTACTCTTAGCTCAGGAGTCCTGAGTCAGGACTAGCTTGAAAAGGCTAAGTTTGCGAGTAGGTGTATTTTTATTTTGGACAAAATTAACTTATAGCACATTATCGACAATATGTTAATGGAGGATAATGTAAGGCATCGATTAAGAATTGTTGCTTCAAAATCTTGATCAAAAACGAAATTGATCGTTATCTTTATACTACCAAAATATTTATATCTTACAATTAGTGATTTTTTGTGTATTTGTCTATAATATTTATACTTGATATCTCTCATTTTTATTTTTAGAATTGTGTAGATTCTGTGTATTTTGGAACTGAAAATTGGTTCCAAAGTTTGTATTACATATCTACGTACAGCTGGCCGCTCTCCATTCTCCCATCTTGCCCCACGGCTTCCAGAATGAATATGCCTATTATTAATGTAGGGTGAAATTGAAATATTTTTAGACTTTTTCCTATCACATACTATATATTTAAATGTCTAAGTAAGTCTAGACCTGTGAGAATGTAGCAAAAAGGCATTTTTATTCAACTCATTTTGCTTTATTACAGAAGAGATCGGATATATAATTCTAGAACTTCAAACGACCAGAATATACTGATAGTGAATGTGAATTACTTCTAATTAAATCATCCTAACTTTAGGTAAACAGGATTATATGAACTTCGGCAATTCGTCAGAGTTAAGTAAGATGCAATAATCTAAAGAAATTCTTAATTAGTAGATCACTTCTATTACTTAATATGATTAATTCGTTTTGCACAAATTATTGTCTCGTAGATGAACTTAAAAGTTGCATTGCTTACTAAAACATGATCGATTACACATTGTAGTATAGAGCACTGAAAAAATAAAGTTATACTTAAATTACATCAACTAACACATAAATATACAGTCTTATAGAAAGAATTACAGAAAGTGGATTGATCTTTTTTGTAGTTTTCTTTCTTGCAGTATTCTGTCTTCATTTGGTTGGATTTTGCAAAAGAAAATCTACAAGCTCAGAGGCTTTCTTATTTCGAAAATCATACGTTGTCAGAATAGTTAAGATTAGATCGTCTATGTCAAATTACAGTGGTCTGTTCTGTAATTGGAACAATTGAGTAATATTGTAGGCAGAGAAGGAGAAAATATCAGGTATTCAAGTGATAGTGTGCGCTAATTTCTTCACTTAATCATATTACATTACACGTATTTCTTTCCGACTCAGGAAGTTTGCTCCTGTGAATCCCAAGTCCCAAGCGAGACAAATCGTCATTAAAGAGTGCAGTACTGCATTAATTAGTTTTATGGAAGAATGGAGTAAAAAACGTACGAGATGATAAACGAAAGTTTTTGTTATACATGATGCATGAGGAAAATAATCAGTAAAAACGAAAAGTTCATACCAAATGATAAAGTAAATACAAATTACTTGTTGATTTATTATTCAATACAATAAATATAAATACCTTAGTTTGGGCTAGGAAATTGAAAATAAAGGAGTCACCATTTCCATAGGTGTACTTTATGCTTATTACTCCAACACCACCGTTTGATAGAATTAAAGATTTACCTCTTTCGATTAGCACCACGGCACTATAGCAAATTACACTTATATTAATAATTTCAAGGATCAAATTGTTTCAGACCTTAGAATCCATTAAAACAAAGGCAGAGGTATTTTATTTGCTGCTTTTTGGGTGTGACACTTGTTAAATTATAGTTTGTATGTATATGGTCTTTTGCGGCAAAGTTACATCTTCAAACCGTTATTTTTCTATCTATCCGCAATTTGTGGCAAAAATACCGCCAACCAAGAACCAACCATATATACGTACATTAGATTTTCATTTGAAGTTTAGACTCGAACTCGACTTTAGTTTAAAAGTTTTCTTTTAAACTCATTTTATTAAACATTGAATTTAAATTGTAAATGTTGCTGCATATTATGAGTTATACTTATAGAGCAATAAAGCTTTTCTCTCGAAGTAGAAAACGCAACTACATAAAACTTCGTATTTATAAAATATAGTAACCAGTTATCCTCCTCAAGTGCGTATTTCTTGAAAAATTTGAGCTATTTCGGGTGGCTTTACCGAGAAACATACGCATGCTTTTAGTTTCGCTATAAGATAGTTTTACGAGTTTATTACGGAATTTTAATCCTGCTATGATAATAATTATTTTTATTTGCCCACTGCGAACTACACATGCTTGCTTTTGATAGGTTGTGTTATTTCATGCGGTTCAATTTCATCGAATAAGTAACACTAAAACGGGTAATGGTTGAGACGTAATAACGTGATAAAGAAAAATGTTCATGTCAAGGTTTGGTGAACAAGACAGTGGTTTTGAAAGGTTTTTAAGTCTGATTGCTGTCAACGATGTTATAAGCATGATTTTTAGGCAATGGAATTGCAAGCTGGTGTCTGACTGCTTAGAATTATTAAAGAATTCCATCTACTAATTTGCAAATAAATTACATTCTCGATTAGAACTGCTGGTGCGAGCAAAATGTTTGGACTTTTTCGCCTGGACTCATCCTTTCGCTTGACTGAACTAACTCAAATTCAACGAAATAGCCTTCTCATGTTCATTATGTGGTGTTGTCCATGTTTTAGTTGCCGGGATAAAAAATGAAATTTATTTAACTCTGTGTAAATAAAATAAAAGCAAGTGTGATCAATATTCAAGTAAATCGCGTTTCCCCTTCAATATCTTCGACGATCGTAGAGAATTTCTAGCAAAAATGGAATTCCTGAAGTGTAATAATTTAAATAGCACAGTGAAATTATGAAATGGTATTGGCATAAAACAATTTTTAAACCTTGAAGTGAAAATGGTCGTAGTAGAAAGTATTGTGTTTCTTTGAAGCCCCACCATCACCTAACTCGTTTAGGTTCGCATCCGCGTTCTTGTGTTTTTCAGGCCGAGAGGCATTCGGAAATAAAAGTTCAGTTTGTATTTTGTAACAGGCAGGCTTTTGTAAACAGGAAAAGAATTTTTAATTTTGGCCAACAATGTAAAGTTCTAGAATAGGGTTTTATTTTACACAAGTGAACATTTATTTTGGGACTGAATGATGAGTTAAAACGTAATATAGTGTACTTGGAAGCACTGAAGGTGGCAAGAAATCGCTTTTCTTCAAAACGCTTTTCGGGTGAATTCTTAGATTACAGTAGCTGTCTAGGCGAACAAAACCACAACTTAGGAGAAAAGATTAGTCGAGTACCACCACAGAGCGGGTAGATCCCTGGAGAAACTAATAAAAGCCTGTTTCGATAAACTTTCTTTCTGTCGAGTTGGCAAAACTTTTCTTTTTGGTTATATTCTTTTGATAAGGTCACAAACTGGCACTTTAATTGCATTGGCTTTGGTTGCTAGAAGTGTGCAATCAACTCATGGTCCTTATACACAACACGTATGACGCGAAACGCGAATGAAGCTGAAAGTTGATAAGAAAGAACTGATAGTCAAGAAACATAATTGTTTACACTTGAATGTCAGTCTTAATGGCCCAAATTTGTACAAGAAAACGGATTACAAAACAATTTCGACTTCATTGGGACGCCCCAAGTCAGATGTCAAGTGGGCTGTACATCGGACCACGGAGAATTTGGAGCAACAGCAAGAAACTATCTTCTGGTCTTTGTTTGAGAAGATATCGTAATCGAAAGTGCGAAGATTAAAGTGGAAAATATCACTAGTTATTAAAGAAGGAGGCAATCACTTCAACAAAGTCTTTTATTTATTTACTTGCTCGGTTGCTCTGAAGAGAAATGCGATAGTTTATATCAGTGACATAATCGCCACCATAAGTAATGGGTGACTAGCTGTACAATATGTCAGTAACTTGCTACAAGTTCAAACCCCAAGTGATTAAAACTATTGCTTGAAACAACGTTACCAATCGTAAAAGCAATAAAAAGCGTCCATGTAAGCTGAAAGACATACTAAGAAAAGGGGAAGACATTCATATTCGAGTATGTCATCATGTCAAAAGCCATCAGTTTCGTTTTTACGTCTTTGCCAGAAAGTTTCAAACAGGAGAGTATTTTCCACCTGAATACATAAAAATGGCAATAACGAAGAATATTCTAAGAATCGAGAGATTGTAGTAAATAAAGGGGCTTAGGAGTCTTCAAAATTTAAATCTATTCCAATAGGCGAACATCATTTGTATGTAAATTTAGATATCTAAATTTGGTGCCACAGGTTGTGTTATCATGTGTTTGTAAATCAAACATTCGTTTCGCTTCTTTGAGCCCATCAGTCAGAAATTGTGCTGAGGTTAAAGAATACTATGTCAAAACGTTATTGTAAAAAGTTTTTAATATGGAAATCACAACGGAACAGAAACCTTTAAAGAAACTTCTTGAGAGCAATTCCGTGTTTGCAATATTTCATATCAAATCTCAATACAGTATCCATTGTGGAAACACTGCTTACCGACTATTTTTATAAGCAAGCCAACAAACTTCATTCAAGAGAATCACTTTTGTCAAAACAATTAGGGAAATGGGGCTTCCATACTCAGACACATTCATCCGATAGTAACTGTGATTTTATGTACATGTTGTTTATTGCGCTTCTTGAGAACAAACAAAGTCATGTTACACTGACTGGGATTGAAAAGACGATTCGATCCGATGAAGATAAAAACATTCATTGACATTTTTCAATTCGCCGAAGTAGAGAGCAGATGAATGGATGTCATATGTAAGTATATGTATTTATTTAAATAAATGCAAACTCCTGTATTTGAAGATCGCATCCTCAGATCCTTGAAGCGCAGATCACTGTGGTGGTCTGTGTTTCATTCATTTTATATTTGGAACTAGGTAGCTATAGTAGACAGGACAGTACACAACCAAGGGGGTTAAGCAATAGTATGGACAGCAATAAAGAACAGTGTCTAGTGCTCGTACACAGAAATAGACAGCAATGACAACTTTATCTTTGAAGTGTCTTAACAGGATCAAACTACGGCATTTGAAACTTTCTTCAATATGGTAACTTTAACATTCGTGTAGTTACAAAGTGTACGAGCTGTCAAATAGAACAAACACATCTTTATTGTTCGTTTCTAAAAGTAGCGAATTTTTATTATGCACCTTATGTAAAAGTATGTTTCAATATCAATACTGTTTACCAGTTTACAACCTTACGCAATTTATTTCCAAGTTATAAATACATTAAGTAACTGTAATGACGCGTAAAGTTAACCCCCCCCCCCCATTCACAGTTAATCCACTATCAGCAGTCGTAGCATAAACCAATCAATAGTTAATTTATGGGGCTCTTATGTGTCAATGATCTGATTACTTTTTTGTACTATTATAGCCAGGCAGACATTTGACACCATGGTTTTGCCTTTGGAACCATCGTGGTAGGTTCTAAAAGAATGTAATCATAGGTAGATAACTTCAAGGTTATCTAGTAGAGTGTTTATTTACACTTCATCAACTTGTAATTTCACGCGTGAGAAAACTTCCGAAGCTTCTTACGAGTCCCGTGGGAAAGTCTTTGACGGATGACTGACCAATTAACCTAGCCCTTGAAAATCTATTTTTGCGTGTTTGTGGTATATGTTTGACTTTATCCACGTGCACAGGTTAAGCTTTCAACAACTCTTCAGTTGTATGTTGTATTATTTATCTCATATCAAAATTCTTATTTGCACCATATCACCCAGAAAACTTTATCGGACAGAGTAAACAAAACAAAATCTTGGAAATAAGTTACAAAACAAGATTTCAGAAACTGTAATGCATGTAATGAAAATAAGTTCATAGTCCTGGCTAAATTGTTTTTTTATTTTGCCGTACTCTGATTTTCTTCTTTGCAACAGCAGCATAAGTTTCAAAAACATAACAACGATAAGCCAACTACCTCGCCGTTAGTTTTTTGTATTTTGCCAATGTGGCGAAGAAGATGCACGTGACGCGAACTTAAAAAGCCTCCACTTCGGTTATGTATGATATTAATAAACTTGTAAATTGTAGGTAGAAGAGTTTGAGTCCTATCTCTCAAACCGATCTATTTTTTCAGTGGCAAAAGCGTAGCTACGATTAACTAATTTACACTCTGCTCAGTCGCCAAGAAGTTACCTCCGTCTTTAGTTCAGCCTCGATTGCTTCGCTAGAAACCAGACAGAGGCTTTGATTCACAAGTTAGTGTGTAGAGTATTTATTATATCATTATATCAACAAAATTGCTCCAAACTCAAAAGTATCCATTGGTCTGTCTGCCCAGTGAACATTGCACGCTAGGATGCAAATGCTCTGAGATAACTATCATTTTATTCTCATCTATCATTACTACAATTGGTATTGGCATTGCAAAAGAAAATATACCTACTACAAAAGTAAACCTGTGAGTTGTGCAAATGCATCTGATAAGTTTTACTTTCTCGTTTTGAAATCTGATTTGATGTCACTGACTGCAACATGATTTTTCACAGACTTCGCTTTCGGAAATATATGTATTTCACAATACCAGTCTTAGTCTGCATATCCGTTTCTTCCTAAAGCAGTTATTACGGAAATTCGGGTTAAACACCTAAAAATTAGATGGATTTTCCCCACACTCCAATTAGAAAACAATGCACACACACACTATTATCAATAATGTTTCGTCTGTATTTCTTAAGTCGCATGCTATGCAATGTCGGAGATAAAAAGAGGTACTTTTTGCCACTTTTACTTAGTTTTGTAAGTTTCATCACATCCATTTCCACGGTTCATTCGTTTTACTACTTTTACTACTTTACAATTTTAACGCTAAAACGCCTTACCTGTGGAGTAAAACTGCTAAAATTATGTAGATCGGAGTTGTAGAAACCTGGAAACACTTCGGCACCTCCATCTGCGTTCAATTCTCCAATATCTGCCGATGATTCATCCATTGTCTCAACTTCCCCCAAGAACATGTTATCCTTCCAGGGATTCTTTGCTGCTACTACCACAGCCACAGCCACACTATCAGATCAGAGCTGAGACCGTGGGTACCTTCAAGGTTGAAGTTGAATGTTCGGTAAACTCCACGACCTGTAAACACGATTGGGATTTATTAGTGAAAAATAAAGTATTTTGTGTATCTCAAGATAACTGGCTAACTGCTTGCATGCAGTTATGCTCCGGGACTCATGCTTGCGTGTAATAGTAACTGAATATTTATGACAGAATGTCATATTATTATTATATATTGCCCTTGTCTATAGTGGCTAATGCTGGGTATAAATAATCAAGGCTGCTCTTTATGCTCAGCCTTGACAATTATACAAAAGTTAAAGATAAGTACGACATAATCATGAATTATTGTTAAAACGTGACCCACACATCACTCAAATTCAGTTATTTTTTAATATTTACACTTCTCCTTTATTTCATTCACATTTGGTCTTGTTCAATTTTATCACAAATTCCTGAAACATTTTTCTTAATTTAACCAAAGAGTGAAGTTTTTTAAGAATTTCATTTTTGCCTTCAGTCTGCATCCATCGTCTTTGATAGATAAAGTTTATTCACTTAAATTTCGTTCATATATCGAATAATCACGATGCGTCCATCGTCACTAAAATACAATTTGCGATTACTGTGAAACATTTGTCGGTTTGTACTCTTTGTACCCTAAATCCAGTTTAAATTTTTTGGCATGTAAAGCAAAATAACTAGTTGCTGTTCTGCATTAAATCAACGTTATCAAGTTATCATCAACATAACAGCTTTTTAAAAATAGGATATGCATCACTTAATAATTTTCACCGCGCTGTCCTTTCGACTGGGTGCCACACATTTACTCATTTACTGTTTACTGATGTACTTTACCTCCATTTTAACCATCGTGTTATTGTCAACTGTCACTGATTTTGCCGACACTAAATGTAACTATGTATATGTATAAGTTAATTCTCTGGCTCCGGCCTTTGGCTAATGTACCGTTAGGAAATCTCTAAGTTTGAATATATTATTTGAGAGAAAAAATAGTAGAGAAACTACTACACAGTTTATTGAGTTAATAACGAAGAGAGTCGGACAAGTGGCTTTTTGTGTCACAAATCAATCTAAGACTCCATTAAAAAGGCATAAGAAAAAATAGTGACCTCATGATTTGTACACATATTACTAACCCTAAACTCGTTAAATTGCTAAGGCATATATTAAGACGTTGCGCCTAAACTCTTAACGAGTTAATTGTTGTGTAAGATCTCGACCAGTCCATGCAGGAGCTGATGATTGAATGGGAGCGTAAATAATAAGCGCAGGATTTTCCAAAGATTAAATTGAATCCATTCCAACAGTTTTTTAAAAAGTCCTTCAAGGTAGCCTAATTCTGTATTTCGAAATACACAAAGCACGACGGCTCAGTCTGATGCTTTCACGCGTACCTGCTACGTGGGAGATTTTGGAGGAACTTTATAATCACAGACAGACTAGACAGACTCATAATTTCGCGTTAACTTTTCTTTCGATAAATCAGTTTAAAGTTTTTTATATTTAGTTTAGGAGTTTCGAAAGGGGGTCACGTGAGTATACTTTAGCTTAAATTTCGCAGAAAAGCAACCCATAGTGGCGCCTCCGCTGAAATGACATTATGACGTTTTACTAAAAGAGTTCTAAAGATATGCCGACATTAAATTTAACCAATGAGAGACAGCAGGGTTATCTAACATTTAATGGTAGAATTATTATAAACCAGATGTGAGTTTGTATTGTACATTCGTTAAATGTGAGTTTATGTACTATCTTGATACCTACAAAAGGATTTTCGTTTTTTACTTTACTAATTGTAATTGAAAACATTCTTCTGAATCAATTTATAACTCTAGCTTTTCCGCTCGTACATGCAAACCACTTTTCAGCCACTCATCAAAAACACAACATAATAACATGAATGTTTTAACAATTTTATGTTACATGTTACTAAATAATTAAATTTGTAAATGGGTAATTTTGTACCAAAATGCAACATTTATACAGATTATAGGCATAAAACACGTTCAAAGATACTATACCAGCTGAATTATTTTTTCTGTAACAAAATTATATTTCCAGCAAATCACAAGGCAAACTACATGACACGACTTGAATGATGATCTGAATCTTTATGTTGCTGTAAACTTCAGAGGTCATTTAATGGCTGAAACTCAATAAACTCCATTGCATTGCAATTCTTGCACTCACACAACCCCAGTGATTATTACAGCGTATAACACCGACTCAATCACTAAACCCTGAAAAGATGAAGATGCCATGAATTATCTAGGGTCACAATCTTCTTCTGAATTCATACATATGTATGTAGATATATAGTTTAACAATACGTAATTTAACGTAGTTTAACAATAGGCATCTTCAAAAATTTCTTAAAGTCTGACAGGGGGAGGCAGGTAAAACAAACTTAGTAGGTTGAATGCAAATACACTATTCGCACAAAATTCTAGTAGGATATAGTGATTTTTATACAGCTACTGAAAAAATGACTCAACAGTTATAAACCTATGCACATGTCAATAAACTCAGTAGATTCTCCAGTAGTGATTTATTCCAAGCATTTCTATAATGCCTCTTATAATTTCAATGTTGAATAATTTGTCCTGGATGTACGTACATACGGAAGTAATCAGACCGTCCTATTTGTCTCATCATTTTTATAATGCATTTATATTGCATATTTTGATTTTGATGCTGCAAGTTGCAACCAGAGACACAAAAGAAATGCTCTACGGTTGACGTCTCAAAAACTAATGATCTCACAATTGAGTCCGTGTCTCTAGTTTGAACCACAAGCTCAATCCTCAACACAGGTATCAAAATCAAAGTTGTTTTCACTTAATCTTACTTACATGCATTTCACTGTCAAGCGTAAAAAGTGTTGTTAAGCAAAAAACTGGCAGCTCGACAGCGGTTCAAGGGGTTTCCATTATCTGAGGGATTTCATTAGACTTTTCTTTCCTGTAAGAGGCTAAAGTAACTACGGAAAAAGTAAACGTTATTTAAGACAACAATTTTGGAACTGAAGGGGCAATCATTGAAACAACAAGTGGAATAACAAAATCTTCAGTTTAGCTAAGCTATACAAACGTAAAATGGACTGAAAGATGGTATTATTTAAGTATACAAACGTCGAAAAAAGGAAGATTTTTTAGGTTCTTTCGCTGTTTAGTTACTGAATTTTCCCGTGTGACGTTTGGGATTGACCACACGGTCTTCCATTTCTCGATGAACTAGACTCTTGAACTATATTCTATTGCTGGAGTATGTACGGAATTTAAGGATTCGAAATTCATAGCCCACAGCGCTCCTACTACTACAGATCCGTTATCTATTGAGTTTTTGGATCAATTGTCAATTGTAAAAAAGGCATTTGTAATTCACCAAAGCACTCTAACATACTTTCGCCTGATTCTTTGCTGAAATAATATGTATCATATATCATAGCCCCGTGCGTCGGATCGGATGGGGCTATCCATTGTATCACATAATAGACGAGGCTGACGCAACCGCTGAAAATTATTTTATTTTAAAATACTCAGAAAGGCACGTAAGCCACATACACACAATATCATAGTAAAATAACAATGCGCGTGGGATGTAAAAACAAAGAGATGCTAAAAGTACATATGTACAATGATGCCCTCAAAACATGCTATTGCATTTATACGCGCAGAAAATTATGTTCGGATAATTTCTTGGGGGCATTTGAACTTTTCAGTATTTTCATTGTTTCATCGCCACGCACTTATACCTACATTTGATTTCACCACATTTCTTTACCAGAGTTCACTCACAACGATTTTGCGGATATCCCAATAAAGAATTCAAATATCATTGCCTTTGTGGTACCTATCAAATTCGCAGTCATTGAAGCTTTATTTGTATAAAAGTATTTAAATGATACCATCAGATTACATTTACTATAATGATAGTTGAATTAGAACATCATTTATTGCAAGAGCTTTCGGGAGTCGTCTTCACCAAAACATATGAAATTGCGGAGAAATGACGTGAAGGTGAGACCTTATATCATCTTATACATATTTAGGTTGTGAAAATGACTCTTTCCTTCCTTGTTTTACAGGCTATAATTCCCAATAAAACTCCCTAGGTATTGACTTCTTAAAGAGCAAATGAAATGCATCAATTAATCCCTTGGCCAAAATTTTTATAGCTGGTAAGAATAACGTGGGTTTACTTATGCATACCATTACAAGTCAGTCTGGTCATCGTAGGAACGCCGTGATAACTTTACTCGCTCTAATCGTGCAAGTTCAATCTAACTACTCCTTTTTCAATCCTGTTTAGTATGCAGGAAACTGTCGATAATAAACATGTGGTGTTTCAAGCAAAACTACATTGTTTTACCAAAATGCAAAAATAAGTATGCCCGCAAGTCTCTTCAGTTGAGCCCCACCTGCGTGAAATCCTTTTTTCAAATTACACGAATCGTCGAACAAAACTAAACCAGCCAGTCTAATTCATCAAATAAAACAAGAAATTTTGATCCACAGAAAAAAAATATTCACCTCTGTTTATCACTCTAATAGTTTCATAGCATAGGAAAGCAATTCAAGTATTTTCCTTTCTCATTTGCTTCAAATTATATGTACGTATTTTTCATCCTGCGGGGAACGAATTACTTACTCTATTTGTTGTAAATGATTATGTCATTCTAAGGTTACTCCAATTACGGCATCCCTTGAGTTCTTGCTTTCTCTTGATCCTGTCACGTATCTTGCGTCATAGGGCACGTAGTCAAATTAGAGAAATTTGTTACGGATTGCAATACAGATAAAGAGTAACAACTTGAGAGTTTTCCAGCCTATTCAGTTTGGTTTTATAGTTTATATTGAGTTCCTTTTGTGTAATAGGATTTCTTGCGAAAACATCTTGGCATTATCTCAATTGCAATTCAGTGACTTGTTGATAACGGAATGTAAAATACAAACAAATTGTATTAACAGCACATAAAAGCTAATGAGCCGGCATAATGCCAAAACTTGGTGGGTAAATTATCCCAAACAAAGAACGGTACACTGTCCAACATACTTTCTATTCTAATTGTTGTGAGTTTCGAGTTCAGCAAAACGGGGGAACACCTGCGGATATTGTTTTTTCATGCAGATATAGACACTTTCAGCCACTTTCCTTGATTAACAATTTCGCGTACGTCAAAATGTGTGTGATCAAACAAATAAGGATTGACGCGACACTGTGCAATAGTTTTCCACCTTAGTCACAACAAATCCCGATCAATTCAAGTTTATCTGACACACTATAAAATGTAACATTTGAATTGAAACTTGTCACAATATTTACTTGCCTTTGTTTGTCTTTCCAGGCAAAAGCCATTCTTAGGTTATATCAGTCACAGTTATAAAGGTGTGTACATAGTTATATATAAACCTGTATAACTGTACTTTAGTTCTCGCCAAAAGCGAATAGATTTGTCTAAAGCCCTTTCACCAACAATGATGATATACATAGAATCACCTCCAGTATTCATTAATGTCGAAAGACGTATCGTTGGATAGGATAAATTGCAAAGAAATCGGGAGATCAGCAGAACTCCATGTTCTCTTCTCGTCGTCTCACCTTGCACTACCGCCAGCAAACAGCAACTCCACTTTTCATACTCAAATTCTTGACTCGTACTCCCATACTCTCGGCTCATACTGTGAGCAAATGCATCTTTGCAAAATATCTACGCACATGACATGAACAACTTCAAAATGCAAGTTTACGTTATCCAATCCAACAAACCAGCTCTTGGTCTCACGTTACTGTATGAGATAGCGTTCTGGTTTTGCTTCCTTGCAAGTGCGGCTGTTAACAGTCAAATAGCACGAACAGACGAATAGTAAATCATTAACATCGCCAACAAATAAATTGTTTCTTTCATCAATAAAAGCAGAGTTTCAGAGCAGGCTTTTTAACTCTCTCATACATGATTTTCATTCGGTTCTACTTCACAACAGGTTGCAAACAATGTCTATGTCTGTTACAGGTTACAGATTACTTAGTTTGCGAGTCGTCGTTAAGTCAAAATTTATTGGGGTATTTAGTTTATTGTTATTGTGGAACCAGGGGAGACTTGACACTGTACCTGTGCATCATTACCGGTTCACTGTATCAAATGAAAAGGAAGGTAAAAATGAAAGTAACAAATCATGATAACGTGAAGAAGTGTGCCATCATTTTCATTCTTAATCGTTACGCCACTTCATCTACCTAATAATTCGCTAGCAATCAATATTACTATAACTTTCAATAAATACAATTAAATACTTTACAAATTGTAGATTTACAATTTACAATGCATCATGCTACAAGATGTATGTCTATACAAAAACTTTATAATTCGAGATGATGATAAAAGTGAATCAAATTGGGGATGACAGTATAAGAGGGTGATTTTTATTTTGAACATGGGCTTCAATAAATTATTTTGAACGTTATTCCCATATTGGTGTTAGGCAATATATTTAAGAAACAGACATCTTATACTAGTTTGTACATTATCGGGCCTTTTTGTTTCTATTTACTTATTATTACTTTCTAAACAATTCATTACATTCATTACGATCTTAATGTACTTCTCAATCACTTTTTAAAAACTTCCTTGACGTTGCTTTTTTCATCTAATGAGTCTTGGAAAAAGAAGCCAAGAGAAAACTTTCCTTTAAGAAAGTACTTTCTTCCTCATTTCTGCTGCTCTACGCTTCATGTTCGTGTTAGATACTTTGTTCAAAAATAAATATATAATTGAAAATATAATTGATCACATCCTACAGTCCAATTACCGAATCCCGGATAAAGGGAACTTGCTTCAACCTAACTTAAAATGAACTTAGAGGCTTGGAACACTGTCGTCTTATTAATAGACAACGACATTCAGACGGAACGGAACGGAATACTTGGTCTTCTGTAATGAAGATTAACATCAATATTTCTGCAAACAAGTTTTCACGTTTAGAGATATAATAATCTTATTGGATTAGGAGTTTTGGAACAGTTCATACTACGTAGTATGAAGTTTCAGGCAGCACTAGTTACACAATAAATTGTTTTCGCATCAAAAGTTCCAAATTCTAATGCGTAAAAGGCGCTATATAGTAAAGTTGTCGCAAGATTCTTTAGCTGCTACTCTATTAAAACTATCTTGTTTGTCCGAAATAAACAACTAACAGTCGTTGCTAACTTTAACACACTGTATATTGAATGATGGAGTGTTAAAAATAAATAATGTATCTTCTTTCAGACTAACCACAGTAGAGAAAACAGTTCCGCAACTGACCACAAGCGGATCAAAATTTTAAACCACGAAGCAGCTTTTTAAGAACAAAATAATTAACTCCGTCGCCCAGTTCTTTTCTCATTAAGGGAGTAAATTGGTATAAAATGAAAGAAATTTATACGAAAATAAAAAATACCATACATCTTAAAAAGGGCATTATTAATTTTGACAGAATCACTTATATATTGAATCAACATAAAAGAATTAGACGTAATATAAAAGGATGGGCTAATGATTAAAAATTCTTCGAAAAGTGGAGCTCTTTTATTTATATGAAAATCGAGCAGTAAATTGAAAATAAGTTATTAAAGTATAAATTAAGGAAAATGGAGTGGCAGAGGGCTTGTTTGTTGTTTTGATGAATATTGTTTAGTACTATTCTATTGGGAGATTTAAGAAACATGATGAATCAAACAAAGTAGTAAAGTACTTTCTTTTCTAAAACTTTTATGAAAGATGCGGCACTTTGTTGAAGAGGAAGCAAACAAGCGTCACTCCCATCCCATCATAGGTTTGTGCGTTTAACTATTACGGTTGGAGTGCCGTGTAAGAAGCGTTTCATTATAATTTATAATATTTAAAAACGCGATAAGAACTGAGAATGAATATATAACCATTATACGATGCCTGGTGAAGCTCAAATATTTGGCTATCAAGAAAGAAAGAACCGCAGTATTTAACAGTGTAAATTTGGGCCACGGGGCATGCTTTTTCTAATTGCAGTCAGGGAAATCTTTTCGAACAATGTGACCCGAAATTCGGATTTTTGACATGATAGTAAATCGTTGCTTTTAAAAGCTATGACAAGCACGAGTACGGTTAGGTTATGAGGTTTTTCTAAAACTGATTTAATAGTTGAATTCGCCATTTCCAAAACCTTTGTACTAAAAATTACTGATCTCGTGTTCAACACTTATGAATTGTTAGCTATGCCTTAGGCATTCATTGATCTACTGTAATAATGCAAACCATTAGATGTCAGTTGTAAAAAGTATTTCAAAATCGGTTAACAATTAGTACCAAAAACCTATGACAGGGAAAATACATAAAGATATGTCCGAAGAAGACGGACAAGCGGACATACGGCCAACTCAAAACTATTACTTCAAATGTTCCATTTGAGCTATAATGTACGTCGACTTAATTCTCGAGCTCGATCGAAGTATCGATTCCCAAACTTTATTTATGGGCACCAAACTGTTCCTTTCCGATATTGATACCTTACGCTCAGAGGTTTATTTTATAAAGACGGAACGGTTTACGTTACATATTGCATTGTTTACGTTATTAAAATACAGAAAAATTGGTTTTAGTTCAACATAATATCATACTTTAGTAATTGTATTCTAACACGCCAAAAATGAAAGTTAGTTTCATGTTTCAACAACGGAAGCGCTTTATTTTTATTTTTATATTGAAACATCATTATTTTTTATAAAAGATCTTCCCTGAATTTTTTATAAATGTATAGCATTATATTGCATTGGCAATCTACCTATCGCTTCTGATTTCGTCATTTGGTACTGGTACTACATGATTGTTTAATCACGAAAAATATCAATAAGTGTGGTTTCATTTAAATCTTTCATTTAGAAAGAAATTTAGAAATCTCTATTACTTTTCACCCCGCCTCATCCAACCAAACTCGCGTCTCCACTACGTATATATTTAATCACATAATTATGCTTACATGCAATCCACAAACTTCCTCAGAGACAAATTGCGAGTATTGGGCCATTTTATGTTAAAAGTGAAAGAAAAATTAGGAAACATTCTGTAGGTCTTTATATGTTAAGCCACCAGATAATGGTTTGATCAATAATTCGGTGTATTATCAAACAAATTCGACAAAGTTTTCTGGATTTTATGACAGCGGAAGTGACTACTAACAGTAATCTCATTGAAATACATTTACACATCATTGAAAAAACTGCATTTTTATTTCCAAAGAGTAGTTGAAATGTCGTGTGAGAAAATACAAAATTCAAATTCTAGTTAAAATTCTTTTCAGTCGCTAGGAATTTGGCATTCTTCTATCTCTCCGCTGAAAGGGAAGTAAACCTTGAATGAAAACTCCGTCTTTACAAATGAACCCTGCAAAATAAAGTAGAAACTGGGTGGTAAATTGATGTCAAACATGAGCTTAATAAGATACATAAAGGCAAATAATTTATCGATCATACATACAGGATTAGTAAAGGTACAGTCTAATTTGTCTAAATCTTTTACAACAAAGGGATCGGCTTTGTCTCCAATTACTACCAAATCTGGAAGTGGATAAAGAGACATGGAATGTCCAAAACTCCAGTAGACCGGGCACACATGTATAGGCAGTGGGCATAAATTTCCCTGTCCAATGAGCGTCGACACAAACTAAAATTGGCCACAACACACAATGAATTCCAAACTTTACTATAGAAGGAAGATAATTTTTGTTTCTGAATAAGAAAAACGCTTACGTGATGAGCCATGCTGCCAGAGTTTGGAAAGTATAGCGAATTTCGGTACATTTTTGTTAAGATATCTTCCCTAAACAAGACTATCTGCTTCGTGCAATATTTGATTCGGAGTGGATTTGAAGAAAACACTACATTTTTCACCTTGCTTTTTAGAGGTTGTGTAATGCAATCAGCAAACGACGGTCTAAACAAGTTGTATAATCAATCGCATAAGTACTGATTCCAAACTCCAAAAATTACCGATGGTAATTTCGAAGGTGGGGCAATATTCTGTAATCATAACAGTATATTTCAATTACCTGGGGAAAATGTTTACAAACCCAGGATCTAATGGTCCTGGTATGAACACAAAGTGGGAGTTTTCATTAATTGTTGGAAACTGGCAAATGATGTCGGCCAATGCGCTAAACTGATCACGCAAAGTCATTGCACTCTGAACTCCATGCGGCTCCGCCAAAAAGTTTCCCATGAATATAAATAACAATGGTGGACTGTCCGAATAGCCATCAAATAAAATTTTCAACTTATCCATTACCTACGAAAATTAAAATTAAACTTCGATCAAATATGTACATGAGGCAGAACGAAAAATGGTACAAAGATCTGAGATGGTGTTTGGATGTTGTTGTTACAACTTACAGCAACATTATCTAAATGAACGTCCGAAAGAATAACAAAAGCTGCTCCTTCATTTTTACTTTCTATCATTTCTAGCCGCTCACGATTTGTGTGTGTATTTGCACCTCCAAAAAAATTGACAGCTCCAAAATAACTCCTAAAATGCATTTTTAAATTTAGAAAATTAGAAAAATGCATTACTACAAATTGCAGGCAATACAGTGTACCATCATCCAGCAGTTGTGCTCACCTTGTTACGGAAGCTGATTCGGGAGGAGGAAGTCCTATCACACTTACATGAAAAACTTTATCATCGTAATGTCCTTCCGCCAACACGAAACAATTTTCAGTGTAGAGGCCTGTGTGAAATTTTGTCTCTGATAAATCGAGTTCAACACTTCCCGATGCATCCTCCAAGAAATATTTTCCTTCCACAAGTTGGGTTAACATTCCCAGAACAATTAAATCTGACACCTTGGAAGATGACCCGATTAGGTATTCAATAGTTTTTAAAATATACGCGTCCTTTCGATTTTCTTTATCGATTCCGTGCAATTGAGGGGAGAAGAGGTCGTTGTGTAAGGTACGTTGAAGAAGAATTGCATATCTGTACGAGCAAGACAAGATACAATCATTTATCATTTTATTAAAGGCTCATGAAAGATGCAGATTTTGCCATAAATATTTTTTTCTTCTGAAATCAAACCTTTCTCTTAGCATTGCTCCTTTATCGCTTGCTTCATTAAATAAAGCACTTTGTTTCAAACAAGGGGCAAACTTCTTCTTATCAGTGTCGTATTTTAATTTAGGAACATCAAATGCACTGATGAAGCTTAAGATTTCCTCCTGGTTCTCTAATTCCGCTTTCCCGCATTCCTTGAAAGAAAAAGTAAAAATACATAGTTTCAGCTCCATTCGTCAATCCTTACAACTAGCATTTCCATTTAATTTAATAATTAATATACTTTCGCTGCGTTTTGAATGATATCCTTCGTTATTAAACTTTTACTTAATGGGGCCTTATGGATTGTTTCCACGAGTTTACTTAGCCACAATGACCGTTCTTCACTTGATAACGGATGTAGAAGTCCCACAATATAATCAGTTGCTTCGCTAATTAATAAAAAAAGTTAAAATATTAGAACAAGAGCCAGTTTGGTTTGGTGTATTTAGATTTAGATGTTGATAATTGCACACAATAATTTTTTCTTTGGATGTTTAGATATTAAATCAAAGCTCACCTGTTAATCCTTAATCCATTGAGTTTAAAGTTCGATGTAATTTGTTTGCGAAGTAAATCTGCCATTTTTTCGGATTGCTCCCTTTAAATGAACTAATTGTAAAACTATTTTATGACACAACCAAACCTGAATAATGAATTTACAGCAATAAAAATCGAACAAAATGAAGAACGTCATTTAAATTAAATAGCACAAACAGAATACGACTAATTCAATTTAACGGATTTTAAACTTGTGATGACTGACTTGTGCATCTTTTTGACATTTTGGTCCTTACATTGTACTTGTACATGCATTAAAAAGTCCACAACATGAGTGAGAGAGAAACAATAACAAAGCAATGAGAATGAAACTGCATCTTTGCGCCAACCTGAGCACAACTTTCGCGGTCTCTCAGAGGCGAAGCAAGTAAACAAAGAGTAATCCATTTCATTCTGCCCTAGTGTCTAGCTAGAGTCTGGATGGACAAATCTTGACTTTTTTAATGTTTGTTTGTTTGTACAGAAACTGGAAATCGTGTTTAATTTAATTATAAACGACTGCATAATATGCATAATTGATGATATATGTAAACTTCGAATAAATGCACACGGTAATTAATTGCATACAGCAGAGCAGAGAGCAAAGATGATTCGTTGTAAATAACATTAATAAAGCGATGTTTTATTGTATTGATTTTCTGTACAATACAAAAGTTAATTATTCTTTATCATATATAATAGACACAATTGTAACAATTTTGAAGAATTTCGTGCATATCGCTTATTAATTTCGCGGTAGATGCGGGGGTGGCTTTTCGCTTTCGGCTTTTGATGCCACTATGATATACTGTATACAGATCACGAATTCACGAAACAATTTTTAATCCAATATTTTGGACATAGGCCTATACAAAGGAATTAACGCAACTGCTTGGTGATTGAGCAACACAAGAATCTTTCATTTTCAATAAATCTGAATCCCAAATTGATTCGACGGAAGCATCCGGTTTTCCTCCTGGAGGAGACGGATGAAGACGCCTGACATGGTCTGCAGGAACACCCACTTCCAACAAAGATTGGCGACTAGATTGTCTAATATATTTATTGGATGTTACAGCTTCCCAACAAATTTCCTTGAGAGACGGCACCGTCAACCAAATCTTGAAAACCTGGTTCGTTCGTTCATTTTTATTGTAATCCACAACACCTCCAAAGAGATACATGCAACCCGCTGGTGTCAAGCTTGCCGTGTGGAATGATAAGGGCACTGGGATTGTCACAGGTATGAAATGCCACTGTCGCGTGGGTAGGTGGAATTTCCAAAGGTCATTGTATACTTTTGATTTGTTGCATCCACCGCTGATATACACGTCATCACCAAGTTGAACCAAGGTGTGGCATTTCCGACGTCTGGGGAATCCTCGAGACGCAAGATCAGAATCAGAGTCAGGCTCCTCCAAGTAAAAATCACTTGGTTTTGTCTTCAGCAAGTTCCATGATTGAGTGTGCACATTAAAAATTGGGACAACTTTCAAACTGAATGCCGATAAAGCGGTTCCACCTCCGAAAACGAAGATATTGTTACCGTCAAATGCAACTTCGTGCCGGTAGCGTGGCTTAGGTTCAGTTGGTTGATCTCCCTTACTTGTGTACAACACCTCCCAGTGTTTTGTTTTTAAGTCTAGTTTGTGAATATCCATCGAGTACTCGTGTCCAGTGGTACCTCCAATTATATATAATTGCTTCCTCTTTTCATCTAGAACTATTGCTTGACCATACTGCGGAACGGGAGTTTCTCCAGTTGTAGTCACTTCGTCCCACTTCAAACTTCGAAGGTCGCATCTGCTGAGCTTATCAGATGTTGATTCGCCAAATCTGACTCCCGTACCTCCAAATACATGCAGGAAGTTGCCATAAAGAACGGCGCAATGTGAAGCTAACTCTTTCGGAACATCACCAGTTGTTGGGAGCAATTTCCAACTAGATTCTGCGAAATTGAAGCACCACAATTCTTCGAATAGTTGGTGTTGTTCGTTGCGATTAAAGAAATCTGTCGTCCTTAGGTAACCACCAAACGAATACAGGTTGGAGTCATCACAGACTGTTCGGTGACCACTTCTGCGTTCAGGCCACCCCAATGTGCAGGAAGACCCACCGTGACTGGAGGTTCCGAATTTCACTTCGCTGAACACGAAAGGCTTAAACAGAAAAGCCTGGCTATTTCGCTCATCTAGACTCTCCATTTGTCGTTTTTGATGCAAAAGTATTACTTCTCAGGTATGTACATGTAGTCCGTCCCCGACGCCAGCCTGACCCTGAGAAAGAGAATCAGCAAATAAATTCAAATTATTAAGAGTCGAATCTATTCATCTGTCACTTTTCTAAATAGTCGTTCAGTTGACAGTGGTATCTGGTATGGCAAACATGATAGATTTTTGTTATCCCTCAAGCAGACCATCGACTTTGTGTCTTCTAAATAATAGTATGTAATTCCAACATTTTTTCATTTCAATCAATAGTTTATGGAATTGATACTGTAACTTTAGGAATGTCAAATATTGAATTTGAATGTACTTTACACCATCACCTTAAGTGTATTAACGTAGCGTATGCATTGTCAACTGACACTGACTGAACAATTTACAATCATTAGTTGCTTACCAAAAACGAGAATAGGAAAGAGGTTTTTAATTTAAATCCTTTAAACACACCTCACCTCCCACAAAATAATCAGAACGATTCTGAGCGCCTTCAGGAATCTTCTGTTCTCCTAATTTTGAATTTCGGAGGCCGACGGTAAATTATACTTAACCACTCAACAATACAATGTCTTTATGAATATAATTTGCCTAACTCTAACTGAAACTGCTAACAATATTTACTCCTCCGTCAACAATTGACAATCAAAAATTGATCTAATGTTACTCCTATTTAAGTCAAGTCATAACAATTGCTGCAACTCAACATTTTTCGACAATCAGTAATTGCAATTTGCAAGTCGCAAATCATGCTGCTAACGATCGCAAACAAACTTTGATTGAATCCGTTTCCTCCCTTGCTTGCTGTGGAGTCCTTGCTTTTGCTTGCACTTTGCGAATCGTCAGCCTGAGCTCATGCAGCTGGCAGAAAGCAGGGAATAAATGAAACCCCTAACAGGTGACCGCCATGTGATTTTTTTCAATGGCATCATGAAGTTTCTGAGTTCTGACTCGTTTCATACTCAACTTGACTTTTACGCAAGTCATAAAGACTTTATGTATGATAAAGTTAATCAAATCAAACAATTAAAGTCGTTATATTTCCGTAGATGAATTAAATAATATAAAGCGTCATATTTCTGCTAACAAACACTAAATTGATTTTTAGGAATATGAAAAGTCGTCTTTCAACTCAGCTTGAAACGCGCCCTTGTGGTTAAAGCATTTTCTTTCGTTAAATTGGGATGGGAAGTATGATAAATATAAACTCTTTTAATTGGAGCAAAAATAAAAGTATAATACATAATGGTTGAACCTTTCTTACCGACATTATTGCATTTTATCTTTTTTCATACTACACAATGTTAATTTAATTAATACAAAACTTAAAGTGTGTCATAAAAGATGAACAAATTAATTTTTAGAGTGCATATTGCACATATTGCTATTTGTTAATTGTGCTGCCAACATTTGGACTCTGCCTGATTTTATTTAGCTTTTTAGCAAGCATTGAGAAAAGGGGTTCATTCAGTAGTACCACCGTAATGGAAAGTGGAAATAAAATGGGTTTTGGTTTTGCAAAATTACTCGAAATACAAAATAATGTATAGACGATTTACTAAGTGGAATTAATGCTTTCAATCAAATCAAATTGAATCAATTGGAAAATGCAACAAAGGATAATAATGTCTTGAGTATTGTCTTTGTTCTAATTTTTAATATTCCCTTATATTTGTTATTTAATGCAAGCATATTTTAGGCAAATCTTGTTGTGTTTACCATATTCCAACCAGCAAACAAAGTACTTTACATAATTCTGTTGTGTATTTATATTCAGGTCTCATCTCATTGTGCCCACTGTAGAGCCAGTGTCCTATATTAATTAGCTAGTAGGTGAGGTATTGATACAAGCAGATGTATTCAATACAGTTTCAATTTCAATTCAAGTTATGCAGGTAGCATGCAGGTAGCACTAAAGAAGAACTCGACAGTCTACATCTTTAAATATTAATATTACATAGAAACACACATTGCGCTCATCAGTATTTTATCAAACTTCATGAGAAGGGTTGTATTTGTGAAGGGGTTGAAAAATAGCTACTCACCTTACTGCATGATAATAGGTAAGGTAGATGCGTTCACACATCCTACTTACTTACTACTTACTATGCTTGGTTTACAGTGCTAACGAATATTATGCACTGTTAATTTTTTGCATGGGCAGCAATAGTAGAAAGAAAAGAAGGGAAAGGGCTGCAATTTTGATCAAATGAATTATACGAGGAGATACACGAGCGAGGCACAAACCTTCATTTATAACTTAGGCTGAGGACGAGGAGTGGAGGAGTCAGGTCTAAAACACAAGAAAACTTGAGATTATTTACCTGCCTGCATACATCCTCGTAGTGTGATGGGGATGCTGACGAATTGTGTCCTGTGGTATTGTAATATTTGTAATGCGTAACTTCTCCTTATGCTACAAACTAAACTAGGTAACTAATTCTTAGAAGGCACTGCCAGCCCAGCGAATGAATAATAATGAGATTTCTTTGTAAAGTTGTATTGTGTCTCACAAACAATTCCAATGCAACATAAAATGCAGGTGAGTAAAAATATGGTAATGGTAAGTCAATGTTGGCGACTCGACACCAAAGAAAGTCCTCCGAAGAAACGTACTACTTTACTCATTACTACATGGATGAAATGGAGAGGGATTATGCATCTTTTTATTACAATGCAATGTAAGTAGATACTGCTGGTGGTTTACATTCCTATATAGGTAAATTGAGAGAACCTAACAAACGCCATCCGAAGAACGTGTAACCTGAGAATTCTTTTTTGAAACCACGTTGCATGAGTAATATAATATTACGATTTTACACCAAAACCATACACACAGGTTGAAACATCTTACCTTGCGAATAAAGTAAGAATGAGAAAACAAATTACTCATTTCCCTTGCGCAGTGATTGCCTGTGTGACTACACTTTATTCATGTAGGTAAAGTGAACAGTACACCGTGTACTTATTATTTCATTGTAAGGAAAACAAAATTCAGCATGAAATCCCTTATTACAATTACTTAAAGCAAAAAAATATTCAAACGCAAATAAACTAACATATGAAAGCAGCGACAGCAGCCAGTACAGTGTCCCTGCGAAAAAAGTTTTTAACATTAAATGTATTCACGTTCGCATTTAATGGAACTTTGTGTAGTTGTAGATATTCAGAGGGGGTAATTTTTATGTACGATTCATGTATGTGAGTAAGCGAATTGCAAGTTTACAAAGGATAACTAGAACGTTTCAACCACATCTATGTTTTTCTTCGTTCCCTTTCAGTTGGTGTATGGTACTGCTGCCACCACCATCATCTTTGTGCTCGCTCTTCTTACAGCTTGTGTGAAAATTATTGTCAGTTAAATACTTGAGCATTAAATGTTTATATTGGAAACTCTTCTTCTCAAACCGAAAAATATGAAAGAATAAGCTTTGTAAATGATCTTTTCAAATCACGCCATATTGTAAGAATATTGTCTTTTGTTGTAAACTAGTCTGTCAAAAATCTTGCAAATCTGCAAATAAAAATTGTTGTGTGGTCTTTGCCATCAGGGTAATTTTTTAATAAATACTACACTAAAGTATCGAGACAAAATTGGTGATGCTATTGAATTGTAAGGAAGCAACAAGCAAATATTTGTAAATAAGTATATAGTGAAGTGTCGTGAAAAAATTGTGAAACTTAAAAGAAATTAGAGTCAGTGGAATTTGGTCATCGTTCAAGTTTTCAGAACTTATTGAAATAATTCTTTCGCAAATTCGACATTTAATCGTTGTTGTAAACTAAATCGGACGAATTTCATCTTTTCACAAAATCTGAATGTATTGCTTGAATATTGGCATTAGTGACGTTGTGCAATCTAAGATACTCGTACTCCTGTAGCAGCAGAAAATAAAACACTTTCCTTTGTTTCTGCTTTTGGCAGCTTCAGTCGCTCACGAGTGGTCGTGCCCTTATCCCTTAAAATACATATTATTTGATACATTACCATCAACTAGTCGTCTATTGAACGACTTCCGTAATGATGAGGAACAATGGGCTTTTAAAGTGGTCTCTCCACAAGAACAAGAATGGATCCAACAATGGTAGTGTAATTTTTAATATTAATAAACATAATTCTTAATTCTCTTAACATTTTCCACTCTTTTCGTTTTGCTGCAACAAATGGGAGATAACTAAAGCTTGTAGGGTGTAATGAAAAAGCATAATTTGATTTTTGAGCTAATTCATTGAAAAGTCGTTTTTCGTACGTCGTAAATTAGTTCTATAAGAATTTGTCAAAGACATATTACTCACATGCCGTTTTTACTCTCCAGTCACATTTAGGGCATCATGCTAAACAATTTTAAATGATTACATTTTAACCAACAACATTGTTTAATTGAATTATTCACTAAGAAAAGTAAAGAGAAGAGAACGATTTTAAAACGTGCAAAATGGATGTATCCGTCACGAATAAACGTAAGGCGACATAAGGGATTTAGGTTAATTGAAGGTGGATCCGTCTTGAGAAAAATTTCACTCAACACGATGAGTCACTGAGGATTGACAAGGTTAGACGAAACGAATTTGTGTACAAATCTTTACCATTCTAATATTAAAATCCACCAGTTCACTTCTTAAAATGGGTGAAAAGAATGTACAATTTTTGGGAAACAGAATTAGTCTACTAAAATCCAGCTTATTACAAGCAGCTTTACCTTGAGGTTGTAGGTGAGTTTCAATCTTTCAATTGTTAAGAAGGAAAAGTGAAAAAGGAATGAGGTACCTTTCTTTTCTATATGAAAATATATTACTTATACATACACTTACATACGTACAAGCACGTGTATTACGATCTACAGTACAGTGCCAAAAAGTGAATGTTAAACAATAAGGAATGAGGATAATTCTAACAAACCCTACTTGGAAGTTAAAAATAGGATGATTTCGAAACGCTAAAGATGTTTGCGCAGTAATTCAGTTTCAAGTGTATGCAGTCATGCTATATTCAATAAATCGGATCGGATCATAAAATTGTGGAAATTCATGAAATCAATACTAAATATTTTTTTATCATTTTCCTAAATTTTCCTTTCATTAAGTAACAAACTATATAAATGCCGGCAAATCACATTCACACATCTCATTAGCTTATCCCATTTCATTTTGTTTTTCCCTTTATTAAAACACATTAAAACTTTATTTAATATTGAATGGTTATTCGAAACTGAAACTAGGAACTTATATCTTGAGTAATAACTATCTACACTACTATGTGACTAACAATGCAGTTCGTGAAGGTCACTACATAGACCTGCCTGAGTGTTATTTATTATTATTGATGGTTTTGCCTTGCGTTTTTTCATTGAGATACGAGGCTAACGCGGCTAGAATTAGCAAGAAATTCCTGAACAAAGGAACATTTGCCCAGTCAAGCACGTTGGATATCTACCATTGCATTGAAGAAATGTAAACATAAACATTGTCTTGGCTATCATAACATACGAAATATCTCATCTTGTCTCAACTAAAAATTGCTGACTTTCATTTTTGCATGCATAAGGTGATATTCCTTTTAGGAGACAAATTGTCCTCTTCCTATTATATAAAATGTATTTAAATCTACAAAAATGCCAGCCTTTGTTTTAAACAGTAATGTTAAACATAAAGTGCAGTGCAAACCTTTTTATTAACATTTTAGGAGAGATCATAGGAGGAAGATGTGTGAATGAAGCATGCGTGATTTTAAATTAATAAGTTAAAAGCAGTGTAAATTCGTTGCAGTTAGCTAAGACAGCCTAAAGGTTTTTGTCATCTCTTTAGATCATGTGTGAATAATTGACTACAATTTCATTGCTAAAACAAAGTTCCCCTGTCCTCACTAAATGAATGTACTTATAATAGCTTTGAAAAACTGAATATAATGACAACATTTCGCAAGAGCAATAAACTTAAATTCTGTTTTCATTACACCCATGGTCATCAACTCTCGCCACCACATCTAACTTCATAAAAAACTTAGATGCTTAATTTTCTACAGCACTGAGTGTAGTAAAATTATAATGGATTGATTGAATTCCAATAATAATGCCTACCCGCATGTGCAACTCAATCTGCTCCATTAGTGATTCGTATTATAGATGCTAGAAACTTTTACTACTAAACTCAAAATATTATCAAAATGTTAAATCTCAAATCGTTGACACAGATGTTGATGTTAGTAGATGTCAAGTAACATTTTAAACATAAAACGTGAGAAGTTTTTATAGTGCATGAATGATATTTTGAGAAACGGGAATAGTAAAATTAGCTGTAGATGTTGTACCCATTTTATTATTTGTTTTTGCAGTGTGATTTCCATCCACATGATACGAGAAAGCTTTCATAAAAATTTGTGATGTAGACTAGACTTAATTTCCTATGTAAGGGAGCCAGTAATTGCAATTACTAGTTCCATTGTTTATTGTATTAATAAACATCAACAGCATTATTTTTTAAAGAAAACTTATCACGAACCCAAAGCACCGGATTTGGTTAATATGTCGATAAGAAGTATGAATGAAAACAATTTAGGTAGGCATAAATGAATGCACTCATGCGCAGTGTGTAGTGTATAATAAGAAGCCACGATAGTTGTATCGGTATCGGTACTCCTTTGTTTCGATTTTAGTTTCATCGGTATCAAGAACTGTACCCAATGAAGCGTTGCGGTTTTATTGCACTTTGTCTCATGGCGAACAGTCAGTCCGCCGGGCGATAGCTGAACATATAATTATGTTAAGGATTAAATAAAGAAACTGACGTTTAACACGCTGATAGGAGAAAATACGCCACAATTAAAAATAGATTAATTTCTAAAAATTAAAATTGTAATTGTCACATGTCAAGCCATTTGAATCGAATTTATACATTAGGCCAAACCATTTAAAGTTTCTCCACAAACAATATTTTCAGATGTGAATCTTTATAATGAGATCATATTTCATTGCTATTGGTATTATTCTCCCGTCTGAAATAAGTTCAAGTAAACTGAATGAAGATGCAATAATTCAGCTTTTCACAATAGGGACTACAAGATTTGTATTTTTTGGAACCCTGTGGAGTTTTTAAAAATGTCGAAGTGTTCCCATCATTTACTCGTTCGTTCGTACAGGATATGATATGAGATTTTTATATTTTTCAGATGAAATGAAACAAATATAGACAATTGCAATGAAATTGCTATTGCCTATTGGTATAGGTATTTTCTCCTAACAAGTACAATAGTACAGTACAAACTGCACACTCGTCTTCATCTACAATTCTATGATGACAATGCAAGTGGTACGAAATGCTTATTGCGAGCTTTTAATATGAGGTTGTGTGCAACAGTGCAATAACTGCAGCAGCAACATTTTTATTGAAGTTGGTCGACTTTCGCACGACTTGGTTTTCACTCATGTTTATAAGCTCATACAATGTGAGAAACAAATGCCTATTAATAAAATAGAATTTTATGAAAACTAAGTTCTGTCAAAGAGCCTTTTTCTTTATCTTTCATACAATGTATCACGCAGGATTTACTCTTCAAATGCATTAATTAAATGCACAAGACTATTCTTAATAGCTGTGACATGACAATTACCTACATTGCTCTGTAAAAACAGGTGATAGCCATTAAATATTTTCCAATTATGTTTTATGCACTTGTAGATTATTTGCCATTAAGACTGCAGTTTATCTGCTACATATCCTTAAAAAGTAATTAAGTTCAATTCTCATGAGTCACTTTTTCTCTATCAAAAATAGGCTATTTTGTTTTCGGTGGGTACAAACAAAACTGATATTACTCATGCTTTTGACGTATGAATACTCAACCTCTTGCTTTTTAAACATATTTTCCTCCGAATTAAAATTCCAACAATCAAACGTACACACTATTCTTTTATATTTAATGAATTAGAGAACCTAAAAATTGAAATTTTCACACACAAACGATAACACAAGACAACTACAACATACCTATTATACACTTTCGAATAACTAAGGTGTTTCTAAATTGCTGCAGTTGAGTGCAGTTGCACGCACTGCCTATTGTCATCAATTCATCAACTCATTGGTGTGAAAGGGGCACATTTACCATCAGTAGTAGATAATTGATACTTGCTTATAGTTTTGGATTCCCTAAATTATAATCAAGTTTACTTCTTTGGATGCATAGACGTTTCGTAAAGTCTACAGCAAATGCATTTATGCACAATTAATATCCCCTGACGCCCCAGTTTTGCCGTCTTCAAAGACAAACTGAAGAATTAAATGAGAGGTGTGCTCTTTATTTCCTTTCGCCGTTTTAATGAACTTAGCTGATCATAAGCCATTTACTGGAAGACGACAGTTGCAAGTTGAAAATTATACTGACGAAAAGGACTGCATTTGCTGAGAATATTCAAATGTAATCGCAGTATAAATCTACTATCTACTCACTGAGAAATTCTATCTAACTAAGCCTTTAAGAATGGTTTGCGGTACCGCCCGTTTAATATCAGATTGTAAAAAATTAATAAATTGCAAAACTTTAAATGATTGGCTTAGAATTACAAGTCCTCCTGAATAGCAATATTATTACACACAAAATTTAACCTCATTGCGTGATTAAACTGTACAATTAAAATACACTGAATTGCAATTGAATGTAATGCAATAACAAAACATGTATTGATTGTGAGATTTATATGAGATAATTCACTGCATTGGAGTCCATAGATGGAGGGTTCATCAAAACCCAAAAATAAAATGTCTTTCAAACCAAAATTTGCCAGTCAAAACTCATATTTTTGTATATCATCGCTATTTCGCCTAAATGATGCACCTTGCATATACTCCTCTCAGAACCTAGTTATGCGGTACTGCCGACACGCCATATGCCATCCTATAATCACATCACATTACAACATGAGAACTTGCATCAAGCCGTAAGCTGAAAACATAGGAACGCTATGAACGGGTGAAACGGTAAAAAATCATATTGAAATATTTCCTTGTTTTAAACGTATTTCTCCAAACTGCATTTTGTTAATATATGTACTTAATAGACAGTTGAGGGTTTGCAGTAGAATTGCGAGCCTCAATGGGTTCCTTAGGCACATTTATTTTTCCTCGAATCCAAGAGGGTTGCCTCTTGCTTCTTCTTTGTGAAATCATTATGGTCTCTGATAAAAATGCAAATCATTTTGAATCTTATAAGCTTTTTATGTTATTTTGCACATGCACTGCTTCGTGCTCATCATACACACTACCACAAACGTACTTTTAAATCGCTTAAATTGTTGACTTTTCTAACCACCCAGTGCACAGCGTTTTTGATAGTCCTCTATCTAACTGTAAAGTATATGTCTCGTCGACAAAGCTGCAAGCAAGAGTACAAAAACCGCACCAGTCATGATTTGTTGAGTCTGTGGGAGATTTGTTTGTTTTTTACCCGTCGGTTTATATTTGAACTTATAGAACGTGTTTGGTCTAGAGTGAAGAGCCTTTGTACGTAAAACGTAGTGCCGCACACAAATAACAGACGAAGTACTTAGTACATAGTACGCGAAAAGTATTTAGTATCGACTAAAGTAACGCAAAACGCAATGTATTTCACAGCCACATCGTATTCATTCAAATCTCTGAAAAGACCTACCTTTCCCTCAAACTTATTGACATACAATGCGAAACATGATTGAGGAAGTGTAAAAGCAATAACAATTTTACTCCAACATTTGAAAATATTGTAATAAGTATGTATATGTATATAGTTTCGAACACTGAAAATACTAAAATTACTCCGAACCAACCAACACTATATACATACATAAAGGTGGTTTTTCTGCTCAAACCAAGTTAACAAAGATTAAAATGCTTTTGGTTCCATTTCCTTCAAGCTTTTCTCCGACTCAATTTATATGCTGGCCTTATATTTTCAGTTCAAACAGAAAACGCGAGAAAAATATAGAGATTTCAAGCAGAAGTCTTGAATAAAGATTTACAGAGCAATGAATTACAAAAACGTTTTCTGCTATAAAATTTAATGATTGTGTTGCGATAAACTTAACCTTTTTAAAATTGCATTTTTGCACTATAGCTAACAATCTTGAGTCTTGAGATCGAGTCTTGAATTTGAATCAATCAATATGTAATCCGATCCAATGCAAAAAAATCTAGTCCGCCAGCATAGAACGTACATTATTACTAAATGTATTTTAGTGTACTAACTTAATGAAGGGGATGCAAGACATTATGGAATTGTTGTTGCATAAATCTTAACTTCAGTACTACGGTCCATAATCTACCTTAAAACCTTCACATCCAACTTGGATGATCCAAGGTGTCGTGTACTGAAGTAAGGCATGCTTTTAACATTGGCGTGAATCACGAATCGAATCACGATGTCCTTGCAAAGTACAACTTTGATTAAGTGGTAAGACGTGGACGTGGAAATATATATGCTATAGTATTCAAAACTTTGATACAACTCTTGCATTGATTAATATGGAAAACTTACTGCATTGTAAAATGTTTGAATAAGCTTGATTATAATTCTGAAAAATCAATGTCAGAGATCAGGAATCATAAAAGTTTAAGACTTGCTACGTTAAAGTCAAGTTTTTGAGATAGTTAAATTGGCAATCGAAAAAAATTCAGTAATTTACTGATAGAGTTACTGAAATCATTCTTTAAAATGGTATTTCTATAAATCGTATCATGCTCTCCAACAAATCTCATTTGAAATATTTAAAAGACGAAATCAAGTGTCATCGTGTCATCGTTGCGAACTCCTTTTAAGTAGTTAAATGACCGTTGATGCGCAATATTATGACACTGTTTCTATTCAGATTTCACTTCGTTTTAAATATTGATTTAAAAAATTTCTTCCAGCCTTCAGGACAAAGTCAAGCACAGCGAAATTATAAATTCATAAATTTAAAAAACTTTAAGGTTATCGCTACTTGATAACTTCATTCGATAACATTATTATTGCTGCACTTTCACTATCTAACTATAAATGATTTGAGCTTTTAAAGTTTGGCTGATTTTTACAATATGCTAAAAGTCCGGTCATAATACTGGTATCTTCTTAACCTTATTTTGTCACAAGGATCTAAGGGTTGGGTCTGATAATTTAATCTAGGTTTTTAAAAAACGAATGTGACAGTGAATCAATATTGCAAGTTCTCTAAATTGCTACATAAGATTATCTTCTTGGAATTCTAACTAACC
Source organism: Cyphoderus albinus (assembly GCA_021029165.1). Classification (NCBI taxonomy): domain Eukaryota; kingdom Metazoa; phylum Arthropoda; class Collembola; order Entomobryomorpha; family Paronellidae; genus Cyphoderus; species Cyphoderus albinus. The sequence goes on from VYYJ01000207.1 coordinate 60,819, forward strand.
ATTTCAGTAAATTACATTGTAACTGTAAAAATTCTGCATGTAAACTAAATTGCACATAACGAAATAAATGTGGAAAATAAATATTTAATTCTATAACTAATATATTTTTTAATAAACACTATTTTTTATGTCTAGGAAAAAATTGGATTCACCCACCGGACTCGTTGATGAGTGGTCATATAGCGTATCTTGTAAAGGTAAGACTAAATTCATTTTTAATTTCAAAGAGTCAATTATTTGATTTCTCATTAAATGTAATCGTGCAGTTGAACATTTTATCACCAGAACCAAGTCCTTAGACTTAGTCCAATTAATAATGTTGTTGTGAAAAGTGATGTTAAAGGACAATATTTTTGTTCGATTTGCTTTGATGTTAATTTGATTGAAGTAGTGGCGAAATTAACTTTAAAATGCCTACACTATGTTATGCTGTCGTCATCAAAAGGAAGTGATCCGATCCACCATGAAATTAAATATCAGACATAATAAACCTTATTCAACCAAATCATTACAATACATTAATCGACGAATTGAGTCCAATTGTTGTAGATGGACAATTAAAACTATGGACTATGGGGGTTTTGAAATACAAAAAAAAATGAAAACCCATATACTGATAAAATAAACAAAGAAATCAATTTTGTGTGTTCATTTGTGGTGTGCACAGTCCATTGACGATGGTTTTATAATCTTGGAAAAGCCATTCAAAATTATTTATTATATATTATAGAGACGGTATATAACCATATAATTTTTTATTATTACCTGCATTAAAATTGCTTACCTGTTTGGTTTGCATGACACGATCAGCTCTCCTCTAAAAATTAGGTAATCAGGCATCTCTGTGTACATTCAAAACTGCACTCGCAATGATATTCTGCTTCAATAGATATAAACGAGAGTCGGAATAGAAGAAGAATACAAGAAGTGAGTACCTTGAAAAACATGTTTCTGTTTTTTCTTCTCCCACTCTCAATACGACTGTACACCTTTTATCAATTCTTAAACGTAGATTCATTATTACTATCCGTTACTAGGAATTGAATTATTTGATCGTCTTCGCACTTTTTAAGGAATCTGTAATGCTGATTCAGATTTTGTAAATAATCGGTCGGTGGACAAAGTCATGATGAGTTTGTGGTTTGTGACTGGTTGCACGTGATGCATTCAAGCTACTGCTGCTCACATTTCAGGGTTCTGCTTCACCTTGCCAAGGTCTTAAATGGAATACATAAAACGAATGTATGTACAAATGTTTTTGATTGAAGCTATAAAAATTGATCCCTTTAAACTAGTTTTAGGCTTCGTAAAATACGCTATTAAAACAACAGAGAATAATTATTTACCTTTCTAGTTGTTTTATAGCAGCAGGTTATTGCTATGCATGATCTACAAATATTATTTTGTCCAGTTGAATTCGCAGATGTTAGGTCAGGTGTGTGGTCATAAAAACTTGTACCCATCGCGCAGTGGTGAGGAATATGTACCTACTAATTTCACTTTGTGCGAATATTAAATAATACAGAAAGACATTTTTCCTGGTTGTTTCATTCCGAATAATAAAACTTCATTTTTAATAGGATTGAATGTGCACTGTATTATTGTTAGTGTCTGCTTTTTATGTACTTTTGCCACTTGTCCCTTGCTCGGACTTGGATACAAACTTGCGTTTTTTATGAGTTTATACAATGAAAGAATCATTTTTGGTTGATTAACATGAATAATAATGAAGTTATGAAGTAGTGACTATCACTGACAAAGAACACCTTTGGACTCAAGGTGTTGTATTATTTTCTTTGTATCTAGTTAGATCTGGCTTTTAAGTTTATGCTGTAACAACCATATTATTTTGTGTATACATGCCTATAATTTTTCGAATTAATATCATTAGCATTCAGCGAACATTCATTCAAGGTTCAGGTAGGAAAAAAACTACTTGCTATAATTCAACACTCCTTAAATCACTATGATGCACATTTCTAACTCTTATAGTACATCTACTACAATCACAACCCTACCGCGACCAAAGTACCAAACCCAAACTAAATTTGGCCAGGGCTACTAAAGTTTTCAAGAAGCAAGTATATTCTCAAAGAAAGGTTGTTACCGCAGCATTAAAACTTTTTGCCTGGAGTATGTCAAAAAAAAACTCTGATCTTACAATTGAAATTCAATTGAATCTATCAGCAACCTGAACCCCATTATCAATTATCATATTATTTTATACAGATGAACTTTCAATTGCGTTGTCCTACGCTTACATTTGCTGTAACCTTTTCTATTGTACGATTTGGTTCATGTGATAAAATCACATCTACATAATTCCAATTTATGTTATAGTTGGATGCTTTTGTTAGACATTATTTGCAGCTTGCACAAGTATTTCTATTACATTTCTCCCGCTGCAAAACAGGAACCAACTTACAATTGTTAGAACCATTAAATTCAAAATATTTGCGTAATATTCTATCTGTATTATAATTCAAATTGATCAAACTTTCCTTTGGGATAAGCACTTTGATCCTATTATACTAGATGGAATGGTGTCTTGATAAGTGATAATTTACTGACATTTGAGTATTCGATACCTAATCGTTTATTTCCGCTAAAGTAATTTGCAAAATTGTCCTTTTCGCTATATGTCAAGGACCGGTATTTTTGGTTTGGTTAGGTACTTCATACAAAAATCAATTTTTTGTCTAATTTTACACAATCTCATAACACTAATCCTTTACTAACTGAAGCTGTCGAATCATTGTTCGACCAAGGCAAAGCTATTACGTAACATCGTCGGTATTTTGCCTATTTGTTTGAGATGGCGACAAAACAACAATCAATACTCTATGATGTGAGACTAAGACTACTGTTGTCATTTATTTGAAGTCCCAAAATGCTTTTTAACTTTTCAAGAATGAAACAGTCAATGTTCATTGTAACAATAATGAATGCAAAAAGTATGTGTGAGCGCATCAATAAACTGATTGTGGGCACCCTTTAAGTGTTTTGTGTCATCGGTTACATGCGTAAGGCGATTGCTACGATTTGCTTCTTAACGCATAACTGAAAGACACTAGCAGATCAGTAACCAGTAACCACTGATGATGTAGTGAGAAGTGTCGTGGATGATAATGCTGTCCTGTAATGTAAACTCACATGCATTTTGCGCATTGATTTTTTAATGCAAGAGTGAAAAATGATAAATGGTGAATGGTAAATAAGTGTAGAAAACGCACCAGTACCGTTCATATATAGCACGACTATAAATATTTAACAGTGATCATAATTTGCACTTCTTAAACCACAATAAAACGTACAAGTATCAAGTATGACTTTTGATTTGTATGCAATTATGCTCGTACCGCACTGTCGCTCAATTATCATTTTGTCAATATACAATATATGCAGATATCCTTTGCAAAGGGGAAGCAACGAAAATGAAAATAAAACATCTCAGGTCTCTTCTGTGTTTTCTTAGCCCTATTTTTAGTTTCATATGTCCCAGAGTGCAAACCGTGTATTTTATTTCGTTTGCTAAATACTACAAAAATAAAATAAAATATCGATAGCATTTTAGTTGCACCAGATGAGTAAAATTTCCTAATAATAAGGAGATCATCATTGTTGCATAAAGGATATATTTGAATTTTGAAAGCTTCTTTTAAGATTATGTGAGTGATGTACAAAGCAGGTAGGTACTTCGAACTTCGAACATCGCAAATAATGTTATACCCAAGTTGTTTGACAGGAGTCAATTTTCACAATTCTCAATTAAGTCGCAGGATCAAAGCCGCTAGTAAAAAATATTTTCTTTCTGTGAAGCATTGTTGGTTAAATATTATTTCGCATGAGGTGATAGCGTGAGGATATATTTCATCGTCATATGTAAACTGGGAATGGTTACGTCAGTAATATTAAATATGTAGAAATATGGTTGGGTTATTTATTTGAAACTCAAGCATAGACGTAGGTACACTTTCACTATTTCTCATTTTAATTTCACAAATATTATACATTTTGTCTAAATATGTCAGGCATACAATGTTTGACGGCGAAACTGAAAACTGAAATACATGAATGACACAAAGACGACAAAAATACATGGCTCCAATAATGGAGAGTAAAATTACAAAATATAGTATGTATTTCTGACACCTGGTTTACTGACGCGTTTCTTTGTTTTTAAGACACGATGACACGCATAAGTGAGTTTAATGCGACAACAATAACCTTACCCACGCATACAAATTCACGATTTAAATTTAAATAAAGTGTGTCATTACATACTTATTATTTACATTGGGTGGCGTAGATGACGTCGCCTCCGTAGTCTGTATTCGTAAGAACTGTTAGAAGCGGAAGTGAACTCTGGTTGGTTAGACTCTCAATAACGAAAAAGTTCTTTGCCGGATGTTGCTCTTGGCTATGTTATACTCTCGTTTGAAAATTTGTTGTATTCATAGCTCACTATGTGACTTGTTAGTCATTCATAATGTTCACTGAATGTTGAATGTCACATAGTAAAACATTGTATTTTCACCTATCCGAATTCAAGGCACATACAGGTACTTACATACATATAGATATGTTTTTGTCTCGTTTATAAATAAGAATTTTCTACGAAAACGCCACAAATTGCATTCAATCCTTTGATTCAATCCTTTATAATTGCAATTTGCAAAATAATTTAACAAAGTTTCAGAGATTATAAATTGTAATAAAGTCATGTATGGTGTCTCAGTTTAACTTAAGGGGAAAATGAAGAATGTACAATTCCCGTCTTTCTTTCGTTGATGATTTCTTTTAAGAGGAGGAAGTAGGCCGACCTATTCAGTCAGTGCCATTATGTACTATTATAGCTTACGATTAGTTTAGTAACGCAGGGGAGGGAAGGTGAATGATTTGACAGCGACAGCACCCTATAAAATTAATGAAGCCCTTCTGTGATGCTATGCATAAATCAGGTAGTGTCGACCTGATAGAGTCGAAATTTCAGAACTCTTCCGTAAAAATTAAGTAAACGAGAATCCTTGCGTTTTGATTTGAAAAGAGGCATTGGCGTATAAAGTAAAATACAATCGACCTTCCTTTGTATCTTTTCAACTGACTCTCTTTTCCCTATTTGAAAATGCCCCAAAGGATAAGGAATAATTGCCCCTTATGCGTTGTAGTGACTCAAGCCGTTCGCCAAAAAAAATATCACGCGCTGATCAAAAATCATAACATGAGCATGTCGTGTGTTTATGCCTTGATGTTGGTAAACAAGTGGTGGTGATTGACTCCATACCAAATATAGGGAAAATGGAAAACGTTTGTCCTTTATGTAGAGAATACTAGAAACGACTATGTACGCCACGGTCTGCACAATATTTCCTCCATTCTACCTCATTTATTATAGCACAAGAGTTACAGTTTACAGTCAGTTCATACAATTTGTCAGAAACATCCTTTACATCCTTTGCTTTTGATAGGTCATGTTAATTGGAAGAAAAGCTAACTTGCGGAATTTGTAGTGAATTATACATTACTTAAATAGCACGTTTATGTTCCTCATTTTGTTGGATGTTACAAAATGTTGAACTGATTTAACTGATATCTGCAGCAGATTATACAGCATTTTGTATAAAATATAAAAATAATTGTGCAATGATACTTAAGATTGATCAACTCGGTAGTCTTTTTCAATCATCGCCATGATTGTCATGCAGTACGCAGTCATCGTCGTTAAAAATTTCCTTAAATAATCTTGATGTGTGATATCGTATATGTTGGCTATTTTCAATACGCAATTTAATATTATATCCTGTTTGGGTTATATCATTTTAATTTTTTATTTGATTGTATTTATGGCTCTTCATAAACTGTTCAATTTCTCTGTGCACGAATGGGCTGAGTGATCACCTATCGGCACTGGGGGTGCTTTAAAGGGAAAGAGAATCTTCAAGAGTTGAGTCTCTTGCCTTGACAATGAATGACTGCAGGCGATATTCTTCCGACTCTAGTACAAGTCTGTTTTTTGAGTCCACAAATCAGAGTCTTTAGTCTGTGATCATCAATTCCACTCAGTCATCATCATGAGTTCGAACATCGTCATCGTCTTTGTCCATATACCTAGCTATCGTATCAGTCTGTACCACTCTCCCAGTCCTTCTTACACAGTTAGCAACTACCACCGTGTCGTCCGTGCTCCTTTACTGCGTTATTACAGCAGAGGTGCAACTCGTTCTTACAGGTTTGAATTGAAGTCTTGTAAATCTATCCTCAATCATTTCACTCCGCAGCAGTAATTCTAAGTAAGAAAAATATCGCATGGACTTACGTTTTACGCCATTTCCAATCTTGTTCAACTATTGTGTATATAACTTATAACCCACCCCAACCCCTTTGCATGTTTACGATGTAAGAAGTTCTAGTTATATACAAGTTTGATGCTTTCGTTGTATGTGGCACGCTTCAACAAAGTCAAAGTGTGCATTACGTAGCAGATGATTATAATAGTACTATATCAAATGCTAAATGCTCACCATTGTTAAATATTTGAGATATGAACGAAAAGTTAATATGTATGGATAAACCAACATTGTCAGTACGAATTTGAATATACATGGATGCTTATCATAAAAATGAAACCGATGCGTACGAGACAACCTTACCATACCAAAAAAAACAATTAGGTACTTCTCTACTGCCAAAATAATAATTTAAATATTATTTAAATCTTTGAAGCAGTACTCTGAAAAAGTGGCATTGTTCATTGCTTTGTTCCTTAAAACAAACGTGCACCGTACTCTTTTCTCATGCAGCTTCTTTGTACTTTGTATGTAGTTTGGATAACATGAAATTTAATAAGCGTCAGTAATAATGAAAGTCTTACGTTACGTTTTATGCTGTCTCATGTTCCGTGCAAACAGAATGCTTTTAAAACTACGTGATATTGAATAATAATTTAAAATAATTATTTTAACACTTTGCTTAGATGAACTGATGACTGAAAGGGAATTGCGTTAAGTCGGTAATATTTAAACGTAGAGATGAGTAAACTATGATCAACTATTTTTTTATTGACGAAATAAACAATTAGGTTTTAAATTTTAATCAGTTAGCTGCTATATCAGACCTCACTAGTTGTTTGGGAAGCATGAAGCGAATAGAACTATTAAAATATCGATGATTAAGACAAAACCGTTGAGTAACTTTGTGTTGACAAGTTATTCGAAACAATGGAATGTTCATAACTTTAGATCATGGAAGACGCACAAACATATTTATTAAGAATTTATATAGTTACTCGTTTGAAAACTATACAAAAATACTACTAGAATATGGAGGACATGACATATGTTCACGAGTCGCTTAATTTGATGTTTTACAAGTTCGTCTAAAATAAAGAATTGAGATTCTTCGTTTAACCCACCAAAGACGTTAGATTAACGAATAACTTAATGTCGAGCTGAAGGACTTTTAAGAATGCATTGATCTAACTGCATTTGAAATTTTTAATCTTCGCTTTCAATCAACGAAACTCCCAAGCATAATTTCCATTACCTATAATTTAATAATTGCGTGAGGTTAGTACTTCCAAGTATTACAAGCCAAATGCAATTTACTTGTAATATTTTATATTTCTTACAGTGCTTACAATTACAAAGATACACTCCTCTAAATTAAGTAAGTGCCTACTTTGTATTCAATGCGAACGTTGAAAGATTTGAAAATGAGACTTTTGGAGTCATCGATAAGAAACTTTTTGTAAAATAAATTGAAAATACTGATATGCTTGATTGGAATAGAATCATGTATGTATTGGTTATTATTGTATTGTATCAGTTAGACCAGCATTGGAGTTAAGATAATAATGTACTATGTGACAGTTACAGTAATTGAATCAAATGAAATATGAAAACTGTGAGCAATTGGCAGTTGGTTTGAATATAAAAGCAGGAAGTTAACAGTAATTATTCACGATAATGTTCGCTGGTGTTGCTTTTATTCAGTGATCATGATTTAGCTTATCAATCGGTTGATCACGAATGTATTCCCAGTATTCATATAAGATACTATGTAGAATAGGTCATCATATCAATAAAAAAAACTAGATACATGAACTTCTGAGCTGGCTATCGACTCAAAGCCGAATTGATAGATGCAATGGTTAACAACGTTGTTTAGCTTGATGATTTAAAAAATCTCAATTTCGTTCCGTATTTTCTGTCCCAACTTTAACCAGACAAAAACTGATTTTTGCATTTTCATTGTATGAATGTCTACTTCACAACATTGAATAAATATGATAACGATAACATTGTTTTATTCAAAATCCGTTGAGCATTCATTACGGTTTAAATGAAATTAAAACAATGCACTGTGACACCAAAAATGTAGAACAGCGAAACGCACATAGTGTTTAAAATGGAAATAGTGCATCTCGTTAGAGGGGACGGATACAAATGCAATTCACATACATTACTATAATAGACAAAGTTTTAAGCAACTTGAAATGTGATTTCGCATCTAATCGCACCTCATCATCCGCCATGATTCATGTGAACTCTAACCAGATTTATGTTACTTAAAAAAGTTTCTATCCTCTCCTACAATGTGATACATTCTCGAATGCAACTCATAGCAAGCTTTAATGAACCTTCTTTGTCACAACTAACCACGGTTCAAACCTTTGTTATTAAAGACTTTACATCAGCTCTAACAGTTTAGTAAAATTTTGTAGCCACATATTCACACAACTTTCTGTATAAAACCTCAGCTAGCGGTGCAGTGCACGAAATTGCACATTTTATTGATGTCAAGCGAGCTGCGAATCTGATGATGATGAAATAAATCCAATTGTGTTGCACACTTACCCACGTATGTAACCTATATGCATCTTTTGCTCGAGCCTGAGCCTCGAGCATTTGCAATTTGACATAAAAATAATAAACATGCACTGTAATAACAGTAATGGCATTTCTACGACTATTTCTTTCCGTACCGGAATTCTCATTATTTTGTAGGGCGGAATGGCAGAGTTCATCTGCCTTGCCCATCTTCAGAAGTTTTTATTTCTTGATGGTTTCTTTTTGTTGTCGTCGTTTGTTACTTTACGAAAGCTGAAGCCATCGTGGTAATAAAAGCTTGAGAACTAAATGTTATCCTTTGCTTTACAAATCTGCAAATGTTTAAATTTTATTCATACGACACTGCTTGACTTTTCTGTGACTCATTCTCCTCTAATGTTTGTCTACAACAACATGAGTACGTTGTTTGAGAAAGAGGTACTCGTAATAAAACTTGCTGGGGAAATTTACATCATGATCATTAGCATTGATTTCAACAATAATATTACATTCTAGGCTGCCACTCGCGAGCTTTTAACTGCTTTTAACTGCGTTATCATGCAGAAAACACTTATTCTAAAAAGGGAGTTTCTCTGTTGGAAATTGAAAATGGAAAACAACTCAAATTCTAAATTGCTCTCTTCCTTTGGCTCTTGGTTTATTGGAATTTAGCAAGCAACAAGACTGCAGTGTCAGGCAGATTTGAATGTGTTTATGGCTTTCAATTTTCAATTATGATACTTCTCTTATATGATATGTGTAGCATGTTTAGATTTTTACAGAGAAGCAGGATTAATTTAATGTACATATATTTAATATTTTTCAAATCTAAAAATAATAATAATCACTTATTAAAAAATATGTAAAGTTGTTTAAAATCCCATTCGACCTTGGCAGTTGTATTGAGAATATTTACTGAAAAATCTTCAATTAAACTTTGTTTCAATTGCAGTTCCTGGGCGTAACTGATGCCGAACAACCTAAAGGAATCGATGTTGTTAAAGACTGTATCCGTAAACTGAAGCTTGACGAAGAAATTCGACGAGCCGAAGGGGGAAAAACTCCTAAGGTACTTCCAAGTTCAATTAAAATATTAATGCAGCACCACCAACTACCAACCAAATAAATAAGATGTTGATTTCTTCGACTCATTTTAAACCTAATTATGGAGATATAAGAATAAAGCAAATAAATATTATATGCGTATTCGTATTACATCACTAATTTATACTGCAGTTGAATAAAACAATAATTTTACCAAAGATGTTATATATATCATTTATCTCTACCACCATATCTCTATATTCTCTATCTGTGTAATACAGTTCCATAGACATTGATCGCTACCTTCTTACCCAATATTTTTGAACTGACTGTTGATTGACTGTTTGATTTGTTTGGATGACTTAAATCGCAGGCTGAAGTAACAATATCCATTGATGGAGTAGCTGTGCAGGAGCCCAAAGGAAAGAAAGTTCTTCACCAGTTTCCTCTTCATCAAATCTCGTATTGTGCAGATGATAAAGCAGAAAAGAAATTCTTTTCTTTTATAGCTAAAGATGGAGATGTACATCGATGTTTCGTATTCTCATCGGAAAAATTGGTAAGCTTGTTTTTAAACTAATACGTAAAATAAATCTTACTGATGCGTATCAAAAAATAGTGTCGACTTTTAGAGGAGCAGAAAGTTTTATACCGCAGCAACAGCAAATTCAACTTTATATCAAGTAATTCGATTGTCTGCTTCCTTCAGAACCAGTATTTTTTTAAACCAAAATTGTTTTGCTGGAGATTTTAGCATTATTAATTCGCAATGCTACTAAACTGAGCAGCCTGTCCGTGACGGTGAACTGACTTGAAATGTTTCTTTGTAGAATAAAAATGTTAGTCAGTCCGAGCATTTTAAGATAAAAATTTTGGTGTTGCACAGCTTATTCTAAGTAGTACATACATACTCAATTTATAAGCTCAAATAAGGTACAAACCTTGAAATCTAAACCGTACCAATGTACTTGAAAGTAAAACTTAGAGTGGAACTAGCAGAATGAAATAAAAAATAAAATTTCGAAATAATGATTGTTAGATATGATTAGTATTATTGCTACACCCCCATATTATGAGAGAGAACAATTTTGCTTTATGTAATCGATATATGGCCCACAGAATAAGTATAAATCCACAAAATTAGTACTGCCTAATGTGGTTTTATGGTATCAAAATGTATACCCAATAACTCAAGACATGATCATATCATTATTAATGTGTGACACAATTTGAAGAATCTGTTTTTGTGTCCTCCAAGTTTCAAGAGATTTGTTGAGAAAAAGTAATAAAGTTTAGATAGATAAATTGGGGATGGAGGGATAATCTTATTGATTAACCAACTCTAAGACCTAAATATTTCTGAATCATAAACCGTGAACCAAAAACGCTTCTCCAATTTAAATCTCAATTTATTTCGATTAAGCAATGTAAGAAAATCATGAACCAAGCAGTACACAGATTGATATTATACAGGACCATGTAATTACACCGGAAGCATTATAAATTTAGTTCATAAAGGAATTCATTAAGAATGACCAATTTAAAATTTTATTTCATACATAAATATTAAATACAGAAATTGATTTCACCATATCAAGTAGGTAGTACGATAACAAAGCCCTAACACTAAGAGATCGGATTGCACAAATCAAATGCACCAGACAATTCTGTAACAGTCAATGTTTATCATTAGATGGGAACCGCAAGATGCGAGCCATGAAATTGCATCCCAATTATCTTTGTTATACAGATGCAATTGCGAAAAATTTACAGTAGAAAAAATGCATCCGGTGTCATTCCATTTCCGATGACCTCGTGTCCGTATTATTCATAATTTTATATGTGGTTTATTCATTCAAGGCTTTTTGCCGTACAAAGTCAAAAACAGATATGATACCGACATCGACATCCTTTCAAATAATGTCCTTAAATCTGCTGCTTCTATCATTGAATGATTAATGTTGACTCTTAAATGTAACTTTCCATCGTAAACCTTATATTACCAATTTTGGTCATAATTAAAGAAAATCCTGCTTTATCATGCGAGGAGCAAATTACTACATAACCAAATGATTCATTGCGAAATTTGGACAAGAAAAAATCAATTAATTGAAATAATTACGTCTACAACGTAAATAACTAGGCTCTAGAAATACGGGCTAACATAAAATTTGGGAAAAGTCAAGAAAGTGTCAGATTTTGGTTAAGTTGATTCAAAATGCCTGCAGAGATTGTCAGAGTTATGTGTAACAAACCAATTTTTTCTATTTCAGGCGGAAGAGATAACATTGACAATTGGTCAGGCGTTCGACCTTGCATATCGCCGCTTCCTAGAATCATCCGGTCGAGAGTTAGAATTGAAACGAGAGTTAATGATATTACAAAAGAGAATTGTAGAGTTGGAGAATGAGAACACTGAATTAAGGACGAAGCTAAGCTCATCGTCTTCCTCTTGTAATAACTCTGACGGGAAGTCAATTATCAGCTCAACCAGCTCATCCCAGGATAACATGACAGCAGACTTGTTGATTTGTCCCCCAGTTCCTCCTCGGGGAAATGCTAGTTGCAGTGCGACAAACGAAATTTTCGCGTAAGTTGCTACATACAACATCATCATTAAAAGATTAAAAGTTACACCTACACCCAACAGATTTATATGTAAAGACTGTAACAATTATTTGTATGCATTTTAGGGATTTCGCAAAAACTGCCAATGAAATTGAGAAGAAAGCTCATGAATCAAAGAATATGGATGGAATGATTTTTGACAGCGAAGCCGATTCGAAGCCGAGGGGTGCTCCAGATGGGATTGAAGCCCCACCTAGAAGTAGGAAATGAGAAATGCTCACTTTTATCATTATTTTATGTAGTAAATCAAACTAAACTAATCTTCTTTATACTACAGTTTCTCCGCCGCCTAAGGGAAAGAAATCTGAAAACCACGTCAATGGAACAGGCAATAGCTCGTCGAGCAATGCTGATATCTTCGGCTCTGATCCATTCTTCACATCTCCAGATCCTTTCGGCATGCCCGATTTCTCGAAATCAAAGGGAGGAAATGTTAACGGTTCTGCTGCATCGACCAACGTATATGGCAACAATAATGGATTTGCAACTCAAGTAAATGGCAATCCAAGTCCGTTTGCCAACAACGCGCTCAGTGGTAGCGGCACAATTTCCACTAATGGAATGAACAACTCTTTCAACATTAACGACATGAACAATGGCTCCTTGCCTTCGACCGCGCAGCTGTCATCAAAAAACTACAGTCATCTAACTGGACTGTTTGCTAATGGCGAAGGAGCTGCAAATGCTTTTACATTCCAAAATAATTTGACGAACACCTGCAAAACGCAGCAGCAGCCACAGAACATTGACAACGCTTTGCAAATTCTGGACAAAAAGATCGAAGAAATGAAGCTTGGCTTTAGCAGAGGCATTCATAACGATGACTTTCCACTAGAATCTTTGGATCCTCTACGGCAGTCTTCTTGAGGAGAACCAACATGCAACGAGAGGAAAAGTTTGAAAATTTAGTCACAAAGTAAAAATTCGACATTTCCATCCATATAAATAATTGAGATTTTCAAGTACTTTTAAGGCAGGTTAATTTTCTTACGATGATAGTAGAATATACTTTTAAATCTCAGACAGTGATTGTCACATGAGAAAAGTGTCATGCATTGGACCAATTCCGAGTCCAGCATTGTTGTTTTATTAATAGAAGAGAAACAATGAATTTTTACATTCTCTCACATTCTTTGGCACGATCGGTACCTTCAAAACCCTGCTCTGCCGGAACACTTATTACTAGCTAAAAATGAGATATTTTCAACAAAGAGAATCATGTTGAAGATATTCTAGCTAATCTTAAAATAAGCTTTTTTCTGTTCTTATCGACTTTTGAAGAGTTACTAAAAATCTTGTTTTACATGTCTTTTCAATGATCCGCAACTCCGCAAACAATGTTGTTATTAATTTTTATTCATTTTTAAAGGGATGATATCCTGGCATTTTTAAGTTAGTAGCTGAAGCATGCTTAAAACGATTGTTTAAATGACGAAAGATGTACTAAATATTCTTTTTAAATAAGGACATATGTATTAAACATCAGCATCTAATTAGATTGTGTTATTACTTGACTGGTATAAAATATAGGTTTAATTTGGAAGAGTTCCGTCTTAATGTCTTTGTGTAAATGGAAAGAATTAAATGTACAGTGCTTGTAAAATAAAAGATATCGTTTAAGATACGACGAGATGATCGGGAGCAAAATGATGGTTTTTATTGGTACATACTCACCTCGAATAGACAACAATTAATATAATTTAATGATTAATTCTTATATAATTTTATATTGCATCGTAACGTGTATACATATTTAATGAATAATACTCTGCATGGTTAAGGAACGGCGGGATATTTATCGACAATGTCAAAGTCAGGTTCACTATGCATATTTACTAGAAATCTTTAATGAAATTAAACCCAACAGGTTTCATTTTTATCACATTCCTGCGTGGGTAATTCAATGTAATTTTCTATTTATTTTAGGTTTAATTAAACATATGAGCAAAGGAATATTACAAATTACACATAAGTCATATTAACATAATATAAACTCCATGCCACACACGCCAGATTGGTGACATGTGACATTAACAGTGTGCTAATTTGCCAAAGGCTTACTTTACTTCAATGCTTTGTTAAACAGACCGCGAAATCTTTCGTTGTTGAAATACTATTTATCTGAAATTCAGCTTCTGAATAGGAAACTAATAACTGAAGTATAATAAACTTAACAAGATTTTTTAATTTTTATGGAGCGCATAATGCAACTAACTAAAATTAACCTTAACAGTATCTTGGAGTTGGAGGTCGCGGTCATTGTCGTCGAACAACAAAGAAAGTGAAATGAATGCGTTAAATGTTTCTTTGTTCAATGCTCGTTTTATTTCCATCAAATAACTAAATCATTTTGATGATTTCTGAATTCTGATTATTGATAACGAATTTAGGTACATAAAAACAAAGTCATTTCTGAAATGGAATTATTCATCATTATATTTAATGAGCCTATGTTTGTAAATTAACTATCTTTTTATCGCGGTTTTATCGTCGTCATTATTATTGTTATTATTGTTAACAATACTACTGGCACTGTTAGCAGTATTGTCAAACTCATCTTTAGTTTCTTTACCATTCTTTTTTCCAATTGTTTTTCTCTCGTGAATGACTGAAATGGGCTCTTCTTCGTCGTCTGGGTTGAACCCTAAGTTGACGTATGAAAATCCAGGCTGAAATATTCCAACTTTTCTTCTGCGATCGACGCCCTCTTGAGCGGACGTTGACCGTCTGAATGGTCTTTTTATCGCTTTGGCCGTTGCACTTGGTGCAAAGCTGTTACTTAAATCGACAGCGTCAGAGTGATCTGAAGATAAATATGATCCAGAGAATGAAGCGTCTGAACAAACCGACGGTTTTTTCAGACGATCCTGGACCGTATCCAAAGCTCGAAGCAACTGTGCAAGCGACGTTGTTGAAGTCACTGAAAGTTTCCCGTGAACCGAATTTCCATCGTCTACTTGATCAAAGGCCGAATTTGCTCTCAACAATGGACTCTGTGGGTGGTAGTGCGCCGGAGTTGATTTGCGACTTCTGCTCATCCTTGCGCTGGTCACCATCTCATCGATAGTTTGATATGAAGAGTTGCTTGTGTTGGATACATGACTTTCCTGAGAAATTTTACGGAGGTCCAAAGAAGGTTTGCGGTATTTCGAGTAATGGTGAGAGCTTCTCGGGTCAGATTCCACGAGGGAATTTTGATGACGGGTTGATGAGCGTCGTGAAAAGGAGCTGTAGGGACCATTGGAGCGGCGAATTCCGGGCGAGGACTCGCCTTGGGATATTTTTCTGCATGAATAGTGTTACACCAGCATGTATACATTTAATTTTCAATTCGCATTATTATTTTTTTGTGATGTTAGTTGGAATTGTTTAGCGCAGCATGCTGCATGCACTAAGACAGCAGAGGAAAACATTCCAAAAGTTAAGAACATGCAAATTAAATTTCATTCATGATTTTCATTCAAAGTGTACGATGAAGCTGTTAACTACGCTTCACCCAAGCAGGAAAAATAGTTTTGGATTAATACCTAAATACGGATGAAAGAATTAGTTATGTATAGTAGTAGTTTATTAATTTTAGTAGATTTTATCGTTATCATAGTCTAAAATAAGTCAAAATAAGTATTTAAATGCACTATGTAATACTATTTGAAGTTATCACTGCCACTGCGAGTACCATTACACAAATTGATTACTGTCATGTTAGTAATATGTAACACATTTGTTTGTCATTCATTGTTAAGTAGTTTACTTGTTAGTAGCTAAGTAGCTCTTCAGGATACAATCATGCAAAACTGTTATCAGAGGCGATCAAATTAATGAGATTCATGACAGTTTATTATGTAAACTATTTATGAAATCTTCTAACCGTGACTTATCAGAATCGTTTCGTGAGATTTTTCGTGAAGGTGTTTCTGGTGGTGATTTGGTTCCAGAAATCTTACGAATGACACCACCAACTTTTTCTAATACTGAGGGACGCCTTTCCTTCTCTTTAGTTGCGGAAGTTTCCGGTATCACAACGCCTTCAAGTTGATCAGTCTTCTTGTCTTCATCAAAAACAGCGTCTTCGTCAAACTCTGAAACAGCCCCTAAATCCCGGGGCTGCAAGACGCTGGGACCTTCTATACAAAAACAAAATTGCAAATCGCAATTTAGGCGCATCTTCGGAAATTCAATTTAAATCTAAACGCTAACAATACTAATGTTAATTTCAGCAAACCTTTCGTTTTGCTACCCCGTTTTGAACCGCTCTCTACGTCATAATGTTTACAGTCTTTGTCTTGCTCATCACTGCTCTCCTCTAGAGATTCGCCTCCGTCACAATTTTTCTCGTCCTCCACCTCTTTCTCATATTTATTAAGTTCGTCAACAGCGTCCATAACGTTTTGCATCATGTTTTCACTTAAAGCATTAACCACTGTAACTAACAACTCCTCTCGAGACACTACCGAGTCCCTTCTCAGAAATGTGTTATCTCGATCTACTTGGGTTGCATCACCCTCTGACAGTCTCCTCAACCTGGTATGAAAACTTGGAGGAATCACAGTCACATTTACATCCTGTGGATCAGGTACTGAGGAATTGTTTTCTTCCAGTTCATAAGTGGGCCTTCTGGGTAAGGAGTTGCACCTTCGTTCAAAATGTACACAAGATGGCCTTCGACTTCGAATTCCATAGGCGCCAACTTTCTCATGAATTGTGGAATTTTCATCTTGAATTTCACAACCGTCGTATACTGGCTTTGTCTTCATCAAGTATAACTCGTTTACAATTTTCCGCATGTAATCGATATCTTTGGAGAGTTTATCCTTAGTGTTTCGTATTCCTGTAAGTCGCTTCTCCAAAACACCTCGAACTTTTTTGGATTTCATGCCTTTGGCAATGAACCCGAGAATCATGATTAAGTAGCCCAGGCCAAAAGTAATCCAGACTATTATGAAAACTTTGTAAAGCCATAACCAGACGTTGTGGCCATCACCCATTCCTGAAATGGTTTTTAATTTTTTGTTTGCTGAGTTGAACTTTGATAATAATTAGATTTCTATTAACTCAACATTACCTGCTACATAATCGCCAAATCCGATCTGAAAAATTTACAATCAGACACTAAATTTTGTTGATCTAGGTAAGTTATTGAAACAATTCAATCTGTGACTGTAACTAACCGTGGTCAGTGATACAAAGCAATAGTAGACGGAATCCAGAAACGTCCAATTCTCTATAAGAACGAATATGCCAGCAGGTATGATAATGAAGACCACGATCCCGGGTATTAAGTAAAATATAATTTCAAAGATGAGGGTCACATGTTTGCCACGATACTGCTTCTCCTTCGACTTCTGGTGAACCCTAACGATCTGTGGATTGTTAATAGGATTAAATTTATACTCTTTAGGAAAGAAAGTTAAACATTAAACGTTTTTTATAAAATGGCAAATCGAGTTGTATTACATTACCCCAATATTCCTTTATTTTGCAAGCATACAGCGTATAAAGTAAACCCATTTTATTATAAACTTTCCAGTGTCTTTTACAACTTTCTAACTTAACATTGTGTCATTATTTTGATTAAACTCTAACTGATTACCTTATTACTGAAGTAGTCGCCCACGCCGCTGAGCAAAATACCGTTAAGGGGTATCCCAAACAAAGCGTACAAAATCATGAGACTTTTGCTCAGGGATGTAGAAGGGGACAAGTGTCCGTAACCTGTTCGGAAATGCAACATGTTAGAATTTGTTCCACTGTCATTGTTTAAATATGAATGGCTGGTTCAATTTAATCATTAACCTATAGTCGTAATAACGGTAAATGCGAAGAAAACAGAGTTGTAATAGGTCCATTTTAAAGTAGTTTGTTGCTCCGGCCCTTCCAAAAGATTATCAATTGAGCAGACTGAAGCAATTCTGTTAATCACTCCTTCCTTTGCCGATTTTAAGGCTTCCAAAACATCCGCACTTGTTGATTCATTGTAGAAGTTTTTGTCTAAGCGAAAAAAAATTTCTACAAGACAAAAATACCATTTTATTTTATTTACATTTTTCAGACAGCAAAATGAGGCATAAATAAATAGCATCGTTCTCACTATAAATAACTATAATTACTGGTTATTATTGGTCTATTAGAAGTTAGAAGGTTTGTAGTGTTCCAGTCCTTTCATAACTTTAACCATGAAGTAAAAACTGACTACTTACGTCATGCATAGATAGGCATATTTCCTTACATATTTATTGCCGCGCCGCGCTTATCCTCATAAAGACAGCTTTTGCAATTTTTTATATTCACGCCAGGAATCTCATTGTGGAATGCATTAAATCGAAAATCAAGAAGAGTGTTCATCTTTATTTGGTCTAAAGTCTTAATTTTAATGACTACATGTCGCCAGTCATTCTAGTCATCTTTATCTATAATACCCATACTCTAAACATTCAATACAAAGTTTCATTGGTTCAATTTACTGTACTGTTTGTTTAGTTTAAATTTCGTCAAATAAAGATAAGTTCACTGCTTCATTCACGCATTTCTGAGGCTTAATCTTAAGAATACAATTTCTGGACAATAATTTTATTGCTGCGCTGCAAGTAGACAGATGTTTTCGTTTGGCCACTCAGATTATTGAAATAATTTGGAACATAAGACAAAAAAATGTTAATGTTAACCTTCTTTTAATGCATAAATCATGATTGTCGTGCGTTTCCATTTTAGCAAAATAATCAATGTTAAAGTTTAAAATATTCTTCCATTCAGCTACTATAAAAATTCTCAGAAGCAAATATTGTTTGTGTTTAAGTACAAGTAGTTCATATTTCATAATAAATGTTTGCTTGTTTAAGAAACCAATTCCTAAAGTGGGTATGGTTTTTGTTTTCACCCTTGACCCTTTATATGTAACAAATGGATCATTAAAATCAAAATACCAAAAACAAGATTGTGGAAAACGTTGATACCATCACGTACCATATCAAATCTTGATTTGAATATTTGCTTTAAAAACCATAGTGGACATTTTAGTCTCAAGTATCATGAAATGGCCTGTGCAAACTACTTATAAGTTTATTGCTGCTCGTAGCAGACATATTGTTTTATATTTTGGTATTTCAGAAAAATATAAAGCCTGATTCCTCCGACCTGTGAACGTAATTGTAATTTTACAATGAAATGGAGAATGGTTAGGAATGGCAAAAGTTGCTAACTTGCTAGCAAAAATGTATCGCTTCAGGCGAAAACAATTAAAACTAATTTTTATAATCCTCGGATTCAGGTTATGGAACGTTAATTTTGGAACAAGTATGTATATTTCTGCATTTTAATTTTAAATGTTGTACAATACTTCATGAACTTCCCTTCCTATGTTTTACAATGTTGCTATTTTAGTTTTTTCTCATTCTAAAGGCTACGGTAGAGTGAGCACCGTCTGCGTCTGCAGTGGGTGGTGAAACCACTACAATTGACAAGTGTTTGCAAACGAGTATGCACAATAAACATGAAAGAGGTTTTGCGCATCTTCTTTTATGATTTATGGCTTCTTTACATCATTTCAAAGTAATCTCCTATAGTGCAATCGATAAGAATTTAATTGTTCCAGTATGGATGCCTGCTTCCTTTCTTTGTTGAGTAATATTTGATGTCTTACTACCGATATTCTCTAATCTCATTAATCTATTCCCTGTTCCTCGTGTATCAGAAAGTAGAAAAAATGAATACTCTTACTTACAAAGAGAAAATCTCCTGGCCATAAACTTGTAGCAACGTGTCAAATTTAAAATTTTGTATCATTTGTTTAATTTTTTAATCTTAGTAGCATCTCTCCCTCTAGTATCTCTCTCTGGGTGTGGTTGTCACCAACCCGTACATTTCGATTTTGTTAGCCAAAAGATTCCATAATATTTACAATATTATGAATGACATGAAGACATTTATGCTTCAGAAACATAACCTGTTGTGACCTCGGAATACGTGATATCCAATCTGACTTGACAGCAGAGTCATCGACGCACAAGGTAAGATAGAATTTTCTGGTAATGCCAAGCAATACTTTGACTAATGATTGACTTTAACCTAATAACTAATAATTACATACTTTACTTAATAGCTGCAATTGAAATTTTTGAGTGAGATAAAGATACATACATACAATAACGACTTTCTTTCATCTCTTATTTTCAACTCTATTGCATTAACATGATTTTGCTTTGCAATGCTGATGATAAAAGACAAAGTAGATCAATTGGCAAAATAATGAATGGAATAGGGCCAAAGAAAAGATGCTCTTCTACACTCGAATGATCACCAATAAAATGCCATTATATTATAAAATAATTATCCAATTTGCGCACAAATCAATGGTTTAAGGTAAGGCAGAAGAAAGGTTTTCTTATCAAAAGAATGATCAAATTACCTTGCAATTATTACTGGCTTTAATTGCTGACCTAACTAAACAAAGAACTCGTTAAGGCAAATTTAAAGGAAAAATTCCACTAGTTCCAGTTACGTATTATGGATTCGCACGTTCCGGCTAATTTTCTGCATATACATATAATGAATAAACCACGTTATTAATTCAACGCTTGTATTGTTTCATAATCACAGGTTGTCATTTTCATTGCATTTTTAACTCCAACCATGCAAGACAAACTACAAAAATTTTCAGATAGCTCCAGGTAATTAAAAATTGTAGTTATTACCAGTCCAAGAATCAAACAATGATTTTTTGCAAAGTTAATTAAAACAATTTATAATTAAATAATCTAAAAAACTGAACAACAAAAAATTCCTGATTTCTTTTGTATAGTGGTCATAAAATTAACTTCAGATTAAATAATTACGTTAGAGCATTTCCCATACTTTTTGGTTTAATTTGTCTGAAGTCATACGCTTAGTTCGTGCTCATAGCGTACATTAGTGAAAGATCTTAGTGATAGATGCGAAACAAGAAAACTGACGTCTTTAAAAATAGTACAGGGTCTTGCTCAATTAAATTCCATGGTGGAAAGATGAGACGAATCCGATAGCTGTACTGATGTCATGTTATAATAAAGTACATAAATAAAATTAATGGCTTCATTTTATATAAATCCGGTTTGAAACGAGACTTCAGATTTACCTGAATTCTCAGGAGAACATCTCTTGGAAAATATATTCCACAGGTCACACATAATTTTATTGTATTTTACATGAAATGTTTCATGTCAGTCCATAGCTTAATGTTACTGTTTTTAAACATATTACTGGTTTAATATAAGCAACAAATATATACTTATGTAAGTAAAATACGTATGCGGAGGAAATGCGACCATGCGAAATGCCGCCCAAACGAAAAACCACCACCAATGTTTTTCAAATGGAGACTGATTTCTTACTGTTAGGTTAGGTTAGGTTACGTCCAGGTTGTTCTTTAAATAATAAAAGGAGTTCTGATCTGATGAATAAGTTAGGTTAGGTTTTAAGCTAGTATTTTGGATGGGTGGCTTTCCTCCATGAACCATTCAAAGTTTGTCTCATTTTAAAGTTGATAAAATTACAAATTATTGTATAAACTGGTGGATTTATTCCTACTGTGTATTACAATAAAACCTACATAATCAGATACATAGGTAGTACGCTTAAAAAATAACAGGGAATATTAATTATTTTCAAGGATTTGTAGAAATTTTAGAATAAAATATCATCATATATTTGCTACTGTTTGAGCTACTACAACTAGCATTCACTGAAACGATTTAGGTTCCAGTTTAGCACCGACCAAAGGTTATGGAAAAATTCAATTGCACACAGGAGGTTTCATTACTTTATGTTGATATATGCAAGACGGTTGACTAGGAGACAGTTTATGGGGTCATTTAATAGGCGAGGCACTAAGCAAAGGTCTGGGGGAAAGATATAATGAAAGGATGGTATTCGAGTTTTTCTGAAACAATGGCGGCATATTCC
>VYYJ01000208.1:0-83099 GCA_021029165.1 Cyphoderus albinus
CACGGACATGGTGGAGCCGGAGCCTGAGGAGCTAAGGGACGAGAAGGCTCGGTCAGGGCTGCTGCGAGTGGCTGGACTTCGGGAACGAATGCGGCCACGCCCACGACCTCGGGCTGGTCGGCGCTGCTCACCGTCACTGTCCATCTTTGATTAGAATCTCGGTTGGGGTTGGAACTGGCAAACTGAAAGGAATCAAATAAAATCAAAGTTTTTAGTATTATTCTGCTGTGAAACAACTGGAAGAAAATATTTTCTAAAATTTATAAATCAGAAATTGATTGTGGCTTACCGGTAGACAAGTTGCAGGCTGAATGTGAGTGAAAATTTGAATGTTTCCAGAAAAAAGTGATGAACTTTCAGAGAAAAGCTTTCCAAGAATCAGTTTGAGTAGAGTGCAAACTGACAAAGTGAAAGCAATAACAAAACCAAAATCTCAGTCCTCTGTGAAAGACTTGCCAGAAAAGAGTGATGCCGAGCACAGGAAATCGGAGCCCTTTTATACCCCAAGAAAACGAAGCGAAGCGATACCGTTGCACTTTTGCACGAACGCATTTAATTTTGTCACATTAACGCGAAACGTTTCTTGGATAAAATCCAAAGATCAAAGGTTGGGTTTGTGCGAATGAATTTTCTATTTCCATTCCTGAACTTTAGAGCTCAACGTTAATTTTTGTCAGAAAAAAGAGGTTTAAATTTAAATAACTTTCACTGCCTGCCACAGTTCGTAAGCTCTTCGCATGCTAAAGAGGAGAATGAAAATGAATTCAATTTACAATTTATGTACATATGACTTGACATTCTGTCAAGTGAGTTCAGAAGAGAAACGATTTTTTTTCATGTGATTGTCAATGAAATCAAAGAGTCTCCATTCATCTTGGCATTTTTTCTTTCAGCACACTCTGTGTAGAATTTCCTATTAAATTCCTCTAATTAGAATACAGAGGACTATTCCAAAGTGCTGGTCCCTCAGGAAGGACAGTTCAACGTTTGAACATGGTCATTCAATTCTATAAGGGCAAACCAAGGAGGTCAAAGTTCAAGTTTATAATAAAACCAAAATATGTACGAACTTAAGGTAAACGTCATTCATTTGTTAAAACGTCAGAGTGTTATAACATTCTGTAAAACTATGCTACGCGAGTATGTTTCAAAAGCGCTACAAAGCTTGCTTAAACTCTAGTGGGGTGGACTTTTCCCCTTTAAAATGCAACTTTCAAAGGTCCAAGTTCAAGGTTCATAGTAATTAAACCACAGAAGCTTTTTAAAACTATTATAAGTAATTAATTTAGCATTGGAAATACCCGACTCGAAACGTTTGAATTTCGATTTCACCTTGACTCAAACCGCTTTCTTAATTTTATGTTGCATTTACATTTTTTTTAAGAATTGCCCGGACTATGAGATTCTGCCAGATTACAACAAGCAGGTCAAGCAAGGTCAAAGGTTGTATTACAATATTACAAATAAGATGAGTCATGACTCATGAGAGGAAAAACGGTAGGGTATTATTTAACGATTCGCAATTAAATCGAAAAATATTACTTATTTATATTACTATTACTATAATATTAATATAATTAATATTATTAAATTTAATAAATAATATTTAGTACACTAATATTCTTTTGAGCAAAATCATTATCGAAATTTTCTTTTTAATGATGAAAATAAAACGCTTTAACATGAGTTTTAAAATGTCGATTTAATTTGCTATTTATTGTGAAATACAACTAGCGGACCAAAGAAACTACCATACAACAATTAATCAATATTCATTCCCATCAAAAACTTACTGCTAATTTTTTTCTCACTTGCTTGAAATTGTTAATCATTTTCCACACATCATCGTCATTATCATCATAGATCTATTCACTGGAATCATTCTTTCAACTCACTCTTGATAATTACTGCACGAACTTTCTCAAAATACTTGCAGGGCCTTCTGGCTCATTGTAAGTTTTACTGTTTAATGTAAGTAACTTTATTAATAAACTGTAAACTTGTCTGTGTGTCAGTTTCACACAGCCACTATAATTTGATAAAGTCATGTATTATTGACATCATCATCGCGAAATGTAACCGTCTACACGTAAACTTTATCTGTTGTGTGACGGTTTGTCACACACTTTGTTTGTGACCGCAATTGTCAAGTCGCCGATTGGTATCAGTCAGTATTTAGTTACATATACCTTAAAAACACTTGCATATTGAAGTATGAGAGAAAAAAACTATCAAATCTTTCAGTAGGTTGTGTAATAGTACTTATGTAAAATGCATATTTATTTTGGAATGTACTAAAATGAAAATCATGAAATATGACGTTATGTACCTAACTTGTAACAGAAAACAATACTCGCTCTTTATAGGTAATTAATGCATAATTATCTATACAATCTAGGTAATGTATGGTTTAGAAGCGTCAAGTTAAAACTGAAACTGATAAAAAATAAAAGTGACGGGAACAATGACAGTGTTTGTATGGAACAATGCGTCAAGGTTTTTGGAGGTCATTTTCTTGGAACTTGTAGATTTTAAAATTTAATTTATTACTGATGTATTTGTAATCATTATTATTATCATCTATCATTTACTATCAACAATCAGGGTTCTTCATTCAACCGATGACTGATTTCGCCATCATTACTTACCGCACCTTTTAATCAACTTGAACAAATGAGCAAAACAAACAAAAGCTGACAGAGTTGACATTTTCCTTATTAATGACATCCGCCGCTAACTAACGAGCGTTAGTTTTGTTATACTTATGATGATATTATGATGTGTCGTATAGTGCGTTAGTTAGGTAACATCAACGTAACCGCCACGCCGTCATCAAATCTCTATCTTACGCAGAATAATCTCACTAACATCACGTCAGCTCAAAACATCAGTCCACACTGTATAATGATAACCATCTAGAAATCTTGAAATATTCATTTCGTCGTTTCATTTTCGCAGTTACTTTGCAATCGCCGTTTTGTCTGAGGTAATTGAATGTAAGGATATCCTTTTCCCGAATCCTGACATAAAAAGTGTTTAAAAATCCATTTTTCTCTCTTGTCTTTGTGCCTCAGCGAATAAAATCGGTAAATTAAATATCATGATTTCATAAATCCATATCCTTTTCTTGTCTCTCAACATGCCTTTAAAAATGCCCTCCAAATAAGCAAATAATAACCGTTTATATAAAAACGTACCATCATAAATGACAAGGAAATGAAAATGAAAAAACGCGATTGTATAAAATTAGAATTAGAAAAGTCCTTAAAGTTAAATAGGCAAGAAAAATGCAACGCTCGTTTCTTGTTTTCATTGCTAAAAAAGTTAAGTGAACGAATGATCATGACACTGACTGACTTGAATGGTGACGATTTGACGACAACTGACGACTTTAACGACGACGAGTGAGAGAAGTCTCTTAATAAAAATTGGAGAATTGTTAAATGATTATGATAATGATAATCACATTTTCGTCGTCGTCGCTCAACTAATGATAAAGAACCGTTCATTCCTGTCAATTAAACTTTTTCCTGCTGCTCTCATTTCATTTACAGAATCTGAAAGTTTTACTTGGTAAATTGCTATAAAGTTATGCTACCTATTATTAAATATGTAATAGCAAAATTGAAATCAGACACATGGATCATGAGGTAATGGTAAATGATGAGATAACCAGATGAGATATGAAAAATAAAGTTAACTAGAATCTTTTGTGTGACTACGAACTTACACGAACCGTTTATTTTATTATTATTGTCTGTTTCAAAAAGTACCTTTTAATTGCTCAGTCTTTAAATGGACGGCGGCAGTGGTGATATTTATTAATGAGTAAAATGGACAACAAATGGTGACGATTTGGATTGCTATCGCAAATCAATGCATCATAACTATTAAATTAACCACTTTCTAATAATACATCTCAGGTATACACAGGTACACACATTGCTATCAGTTATCAGTCTCTAATTAACTTAATGCTCAGTAGCAATAGACTTAATTTACTTATTAGTTAGGTAGGTACGCACATTGATAGATATCTAAGAAGGAATAAGTTATTAAAAAGTTCGGAGAAAAATCAATTAGTGGTAAAAATGTTATCTCTGCTCTGGAAGAAATCATTACCAGAAGTAATTATTAACATGATGTAAAAATGTATAAAACAATAAAAATGAGCACTTAATGCATAATTAACTTTATCATACAGTTCACGTTCACACACATTGAACTAATCTAACAAATGAAGTTGAACTGCATTAAAATGCTAAAAAAATGACGCGTATTTAAGTACCTAAACTACCTAATCTATAACCGTTATACTGCGTTCAGTGCAGTGTAAAAACAGTTAAAACTTAACCAGGCAAAACTATTTTTCTAATTCTTAATAAGAATTTCTTATCATTTACCTTATAGTTCTATCTAAGCTTAACAACTAAAAACCAAATTTCACAGGTTTGATTGATTGGCACTTGACTTTTGGCGGACTTGACCCTTGACCTTGACCCGACTGAGCGTTTTATTTCGCCACAACACGCCTATTTTTCTTTGTCAGTGTCACCTTCCGGAGTGCGCTCTTTAATCACATTCCCTGGAGGTGGATACAAATTCTGCGAGTACCTTTCAACGACACGGTCGATCACTTCCAGGATCAAGTCTTCGTCTGCGAGTCGAACTTTTTCGCCCTGTTGTTTATTGCGACACTGACGATTGTACTCCGTTCGCCATGAGGGACCCGTGCCAGCGCCAGCTCTGCGCTTCGTTTGGCGACGTCCTTTTCGAGTTCGCTATACAGTAAACGCAATGAGTACGGGAAATGTGAGGTGAAAATAGAATGCTTTCTTATGTAATAATGTGATACCATGCAACATCAACTCATGCAACTAATTAACTAATTGAAAGGTTTTATGAGCCGCTAGACAAATTGTGCGGAAGGAACAAACCAAAAGTTAAGAATTTTACCCGAGGTGGCAAAGGACTTGGTGGAGATCGGAAAATTGCGTTGTCGTCATCATCATCGTTGTTGGTATTATTATTAGATTTATTAGCGTTTGGAGATCGAATTTCACTGACATTCGATGAGCTCTGCTGCTGCTGCTGTTCCTCATCATCGGACTTGGAGTCGGAAGGCGTTAGTATTTCTTTCAATTACGCAATCAAATGAGATCAAAAAGATTTTTAAAAAATACAGCGAAAACTGCAGGCAATTGGAATGAATGGATAATTTACTTGATTCTGGGTACAGATTAATCGCAATCATAAAGAACATCTTGTTTTTCCCAGTTGCATCTTTAAAAGGGTCCTGGGCTGCTTCGACAGTTCTTGGCCAGTTCCAATTCACTTTCTTACTTTTCTTGCTTTGCTCTATGAAAATGTGAAGTGAAAACCTCATTTCCTTCCTAACCTCCTACTTACTTAGTTATAACTCGACTAATTAAGCTACATCACATCCCACATGCAGTTTCATAATTATGAATGTTGAGACATACCAGCAGCCGTAGTATTTCTACAATTCTGGAAAATCAGTCGTAACGACTTCTTCGGGGTACTTGGTCGTTTCTGTCGCCTTGGTGTTTTCATCTTTGTCCGTTATTTAGCTCCAAACACTGAAATGGGCCAGTTTCTTTTACTCTCTTATCAATCAGTGATTAGTACCAGGCATCAACCCTATGATATTTTTAATGCAAGTGCAATGTCTTTAACTTAATTTTAGTACCATTAGTATATACCATTTTACCTTTAACTCTACTGTATACATAACTAAAGAAAACTACAAAAAAATAATTTTGTACTATTTTAATGCCAAAACCAAACACTTACATAGAAAAGAAAGCGGCCGTTAATTTCCACTGGCTGGCACCAGTTTTGTGCACAAGATTGATTGATTAGTTAATACTGATTAAAAGAATGGAACAGTTGG
Source organism: Cyphoderus albinus (assembly GCA_021029165.1). Lineage (NCBI taxonomy): Eukaryota > Metazoa > Arthropoda > Collembola > Entomobryomorpha > Paronellidae > Cyphoderus > Cyphoderus albinus. Next base: position 5,915 of record VYYJ01000208.1, read on the forward strand.
CGACTGATAATTCTGCTACGCTATTACGCGAACGCGAAAACTCGTAAAAGAAAGACAGGCTTTATCTCAGTCCTTTTCTCCTACTTCAACTCGGACACATCGAAATCTAAAGTTAAAGTGAGCTTTACTTAATTACATGTTACGTACATTACAATTTTCTTACTTGTTACCTGTTTTCATTCATTGATTTTAATAATTGGATGTGTAATAAGGAAATAGTAGTGGTGATATTCTCTAGCCTTAACTATCCCATCGGATAATAAAAACACTTTTATTTATCACCTACCGCTAGCTTTCCTGTAATCCTTGAGACATTGGTATTTTGGTTGCGCTTTGTGATAGTGACTATGAGGAGGCTAGAGACTTTTCTCAGATTTCGTATCTTCTCATCCATCAATCACTTCTCTGCGCATAGGGATAGGAGTTTACTTTAGTTTTGCACTAAATAACAGCAAGTTTAGTAAGAAACGTGAACACCTGACATCTGACGTGATGTGAGGCGAGAGAGAAATACGCATGTAACTTTACATGTGACGTGTAATGAATCTGTCCATTTCAGTTCTGGCTTACTGCCTTCCTCCAAACCAACTCAATGCAATTACAACTGACCTGACCTAGCCTTTTTGAAATGTTTCCTAGGTGTTCCTCCACTGACGTTCACGTCGTGTTGTGCCAATTAACTCATACATGACATAAGTGAGTGTAATAAGAAAAAGACGCTTCTTTCTAGGTGCTACTAAAATCCCAATCTCACATTCACATGTGATGTGATACATGAAGAAAAGCAAACTCTTAATGTTTCCTTCTACATAGTTTGTAGTTATTATAATCAAATTACACATTTCTCGCAGTTTCATTCATCCCAGCATCCTTCAATTTACTTGAAGCTGACAAAAGGATGTGATGTGATTTTATGTCCTATTTCACTTTCATCCATTGAATCTCACACACACACACAAATATTAAGTCAAAGTAGCATCTTGTGGATAGAAAATCATAAAATCACATCTTCGAAATTACTTGAATCTTAACAATTTAAAAAAATCATTTCTCAAATTAAAATTACATAAAAGTTTTTCGCATTTTCCTTCAAACAACTAAAATGAATAGGGATCATTTCACCCATTTACACGGAGGTACTTAATCAGATTAAGTTAATCTCCTCTGTCACTGCTACCCAAAAAAGCACCTACCACCACCTCGCTGCCACCTCGCTGCCGTATGAGATATATTCGTATCTATACGTTAATTATGTTAATTTTTTTCATCATTAAGGTTTATTTTATTCTAGATTTCTTTGCATATTATAATGTTGAAGTTAACAACTCTGGAATTTCTGCATTCATAAAATATGGACTAGTATAAAATATAAAATGATTGTGCTTTGCTTTTAACGGAAAAAAATTAGTTAGTACTTACTTTCTCGTCATTGTCTTATGTTTTCAGAATTAATTATGATCATAAACAATATAATGGTTTTTTACTATTTTGAATTGACGCAGTAGGCTTTGAAGGTAACTATGAAAATCACAATGCGTGCAACAATGATGCAGGTTGACGACATTTATTTAAACTTAAAGTCCATCACTTTCCATATTCCATAACCCACTTTCAAGGTGATGCTTTTCTACTTCCGTTTTCTGACTCGTCACTCGTCAACATCCCATTTCTACTGTGTACATTCTGAATAAAAATTTACATGAAATGAAACAACGTTCGGGTTCGCGTTCCTTTAATAACTTCATGAATGTATTTTATGTAATTTGGTTGAAACATGAAAAACGATTTCTCATGAATGCGGTTCAAAGTTCGTCATAAATGATTGTTCTGTTTATGAGAAGCAAAGAGAAACCTAGAGTAGGAGACATAAGAAGCTGCTTGAAACGCTTTGATCAACCATTGACAATTTAATCATAGCCACTACAAATTGTGACGACAGATTCATTAAGGAGGCATATGCAAATTCTAGGAATCAAATGCAAAAACAAAAATAGTAACGACCGACCCGACGATTTCATTCGTCAGCGGGTAATGCAATGGTATAAAAACGTCTTCTGGAATGGATGCCGGCGTCATTTTTCTTTTCGCTTTGGGTCTGTTCGCATCGATTTTGTTGTTGTTCGCTGGTTATCTCTTAAAGGAACATTTTCTTAAAAATCGAGTTCGGAAACTTTACCTGTCTCTTTGAGTTCCTAGTTCCTTTTCGGTTTATTCGGGAAAAGTTGGTCAGGATGTCGGCGTCTGAGACTGAGAATGAGGAATACTCTAGCTCTGCTACAGAATCTGTTGGCACGAGTAGTGAGGATGAAGATGATTTCGCTGAAATGACGCTTCGCGAATTCGTTCGCCACTCAGTTCGGGAAGCAGATGAGTAAGCTTGGTTTTCTCTTTTTAAACATTTTTAAATATATTCATTACTATAAATGTTCGAGGATTTCGAAACTCAAAAATTCTCAATTATATCTAAAAACATGTTTTGGTTTGTTTCCCAGGGTCAAGGAGTATCCAGTGCCATTTGTTATCAAGGACTGCTTCCGGTGCTCCATTTGTCTGCAGGAGTCCGGTCCTCTTCCTTGCCGATTTTGTTTGTTTGCGAAGCATATCCTCTGCCACGAATGTTTTGATGCTTACTTCAAACACTTCCAACTTGTCGGCTCCAATACGGAATTGTGTCCTTTCATCTACGAGGGCGGCGAAGTGTGTGGCGACGAGCTGTATGTAGCTAAGTACGGACTTCCGGGGTACTTAACGCTTTCCTACCGATTCCCGTGCTCATCAAACGTTTATGGATGCACTTTCACTGGAACTGCCCGAAGCACTTTGGAACACGAAGTCTCGCAATGCCCCTACAGGTAAATTGTGTCACCACTTATTTTTATGAGCATCTTATGAATTTTCCTAGGAAGCCAAATAGTAAATTAATAATTGCATTTTTCCACTTCTCTGTCCTCAGATTCCTCAGATACTGTCTGTCAGACAAACATGGGGACGAGATGTGCCTTAAAAAGTTTAAACATCCGTTTGATCTGGTGCTCCACCGAATGCAGGACCATGGCGAGCAAATTGACATCCTTCCCAAGCAGCCCGTGGGTATCCCGATCACCAGTAACTTGAAAGAAGCCGAACTGAAGGACAGCAAATGTAAGTCAAAATCAACATCATGGTAATATATTAGTTAATAAAAACTTTTCTTTTATTTCCAAATTAATTTTTTCTCCACTTATTTTGCAGGGGCTCCTCACATGAGTACCGTCTTGGTTTGGGACTTTCAAAAATCTGGACGCCAGTTCAGTTTGACACTGCTCGTCGTTGAGGAAGGAGATGATTGGTTCCGATTGTGGATGACAGAGGTGGATCCAAATGTCGCACCAGAAGACCAAGCGGGGTATACAATAACATTTCCTGTACGTGAGCAATGGATTAATGGAAAACCACCGGTAAGCTCGAAACCCTTCTAGTTAAAATTAAGGAGCTGCAATTTAAACTTGCTTTTCCCTGACTACTATTTTCTTCTTTATTTTTTCTTTCAGAAAGGTACGTTCACATACAACTTGGAGCTGCTTCCATATCTGACGACCAAACTGACGGATGAGTCAAAAGTGAGAACCCTACGCTACTGTGAGATTTCAAAGCAAATGGCTATGAATTTTGCAACCTGGGAGGTCGACGAGCTTAAGTTCAAGGTCATGGTGACGTACTTTCCACCAGAGGGTTTAGGGAAAGGACCAAAAGTGGTTTCGGTGCCAATTTCTCAAGACGCAGTGCAAGAGAAGATTCCAGTCCAAATGGAGAAGGTGGACTAGTTGGAGCAAGAGGCGAATTGAAGTGGAAGGGGCGTCAGCAGCCACTACTTTCACTCAATGACGGAATAACAATAAGAATAAAATGAGGCTGATGTCAGTCTGGTCTAACTAAGTGCCAAAGGAATTGTCAAAGCATTTTGTATTTTTTTACAAATGTCCTCTTTAGTTTTTTGTTTAATTTTTGCTTATTTATTTTTCTCTTATACTCTGATTTTGTAGTTGAATTTCGATGGTTATTTTATGGTGAGCACAACAACCAGATTTCTAGTGGCATATTGTAATTGATGAATTGTTGTTTTTTCATAGTGTAGAAGTTTAATAAACTGAATTTATAAACAAATGCCGAAGCAATTCCATTTCACGGTGGTTATTGGTATGCCCAAATCATTTTCATTATGATTACATTGATACATTATTGATTCATATCTGCATCAAACATAAATTTTTAATTTATGGCCAGGAGATTTTATTTTTTATTTCTCTTCCTCAATAAAAGGAGTTCTTTACAAACTGATGGCGACGTAAACTTTATGAATAATCGGATAAAGGCTAATTCATGTGTATTTTAGCAATTAACGCAATGAATAAAGATGCAAATATCCTCACCGGGCATTGTGACATTCGGACAGGGCGACTTGTAAATCTTATTTTATAAAGCATACGTAGATTATCGTCGTTTCGTTGATGATGCCAATAACTAATTTTATATGACGCATATCTCATTTAAATGGTGCAACTACAAAAAACAATGATCATATTATAATTTTCGCTCCATTCCAGATACTCTAAGTTTGTAGCCATGCAGTTGACATGAGATGAATCATTCACAAAAGGCACAGAACCAACATTGAATTACTGAATTTTATTCCAATTCCAAGCTGTATCTTCAATAATGGCCCATTAATTTTTGACAACAGACGTTAGCTTATTAATGCCAGAGCTGCTCCTTTAGATGGTCATCAAGGACGATGAGTTACAAATTGCGAGAGGTTGATATTTCGCCGCCGATGATAATGCGCGTCATAAAAGTTAATAGCGACACTTTTATTTCACATCCAAACTTATACCTCTGTAACACCTTCCTCTGAATCACAGTTTCATGGAGACGACCTACAAAAGCCTTTGTTCAAGCACTCCGAATTATTTTTATAAAGCCACACGTAAAAGTCATTTCTTGTTGGCAAGAAATCTTAAGAAATGTTTCCCTTCCAATTATGGCCCATCGTTTTGGCACTTACCATGACAGCCCCTTCCTATCAAGAAATGGTGGTGAGTTGATATTATTTAGTTGAACAACTGCGGCACCATCACTATTCACCACACCGGAATTGATACATAAAAATGATAAATTTTGGCAACGTTTTTGTTTTTTAAATATTAGGATGACTGTTACCCTGACCCGAGGATGGACCGAGCACAGTTCATCGTGGGCTACGGCTCTTTGATCAATAACGAATCTAAGAATAGGACGCACTCGGACACTGGTGACAATATCCCCGTAACCGTTACTGGCTTCAATCGGACTTGGACTGCGAGGGGATACTCGAACATTTCACTGAGCACAACCTACCTCGGTGTGGACATCAGCCCCGGCGGCATAATGAACGGAGTCATTTTCCGCGTTCCAGATGAAGAAGCGATCGAAAGTTTCGATGACCGAGAACGACTCTACTGTCGCGTCAGAATCCCATCGAAAGACGTCACCATTTTAAAGGGCGATTTCTCTGGAGTGAGATCAGATGAGTCCAACTGAGAATTCCGACCTGAAGCATGCCGAGCTGTGGGTGTACGTGACAAAAAACGCCCTGAGAAAACTTCCCGATGAGACTTATCCGATTGTCCAGTCGTACGTTGATATTTTCTTGGCCGGCTGCATTCAAGTGGAGCTCAAGTACCGTCTCACCAATTATTCGGCTCATTGCGTTACCTGGACGTCCGGCTGGGAAAATCCTTGGGTGAACGACCGGCTTCATCCTCGCAGACCCATGGCTCTTCAGAATTATTCCGCAGCGATTGACGAACTACTCGCATTGTACTTGCCTGATCATTTCAATGAAAGTTATGCTCAGAAAACTTCTGAAAAAAATGTCACACATCGTGTTCTGACACAAACAACTTTGATACTTGTCCTTTTAATTCTTTACATTCCTGTACAGTAAACCAAAATTTAAAAAATTGTAATGTGAGAAACGTTTTCAAAATGAATTAAGAATCATGATTTAATGAACTTGGTATTTTATTAATAAAGATTACACGAATACTTAAGAATGCTTTATGCTGAACTCTGTCAGTAAAAAATGATTTATTTTTAATGGCATTTATTTTAGGATTGCAAATTAAATTAAACAGTAACATTATGCATTTATGTAGAGATTTTATATAAATTTAACATTCCTCGCCCCAATTGTGAGGTATTTGTGAGGAAATGTGATTGTACACGGAAATGTACCAATATTTACAAAATCACAAATGTTATCATTGATTTAGAATTGTTTGGTGTATTTGAAGTCTAAAATTATGGTGAATTGCAATGTGTGAAAATGAATAAATAATTGACTCCAAATTTCATTATGATAAATAACTTTTATTTTATGCATTTTCCTTTTTTCGTGACCAGGCATCTTTTTCCATTTTAATTAGAGCGTTTTCGTCATTCCTTTTAAAAAATAAATATCTAAATTAATTATAATTTTCTAACGTACAAGTAGAAATACAGGATAGATTAACTACAAACACGTTAATTAATTACATCCATTTACTCGAACATTAAAGAATCAAATTCTTATTTTAGATATAATTTTGCATAATATGGATATGGACTATTTCCTAGAAAATATTTCTTCAATAAATATACCGTTTCTGATGCTTTTTATTAAACTTTTTAAGTAACGCCTCTTAAATTAAATATGTAGTTAACAAATGATTAGTAATTATATAACCCTCTATTACACGCAACATTCGAAACACTCAGGATTCCAATTTTTATTTCACACTTTGCTCAACGATGAAAAATGCTTTTCAGAAAATAGAATAGCGTTTTAAAGAACAGAATTCTAATTAATTATTATGCAAGGATCAGTAACATGACTGGCTTTATAATCAGACAAGATTCAATATTATTAAGAATTTATTATTTGCCAGTCTTAATTTATAATATTTAAAGCAGAGTACAAAGTATATAGAAAGTCTATTTCTTGAGTGCAACGACAAGACCAAATTAATTTCTACAAATTTTTTTTGTTCGTTTGCTCTTCCATGGCGAAAGCGAAAGGCTTAAATATTTCAATGATTATTTAAGCAGTTAGTAAAACGTAAATTAGTAAGAACGGAGTTAAATTTAGTCTTTTCGACAATACAGTATTTCCTCTTTTGTTAAATAATTAAAAATTTAACTATTATTATGAAGGTTCATTCACACATGAATACTGGAGTAGATTTGAATGCTGCTTTGCTCGCCATTAATTATGTCGTTACGAAAATAACATTGTTAAAACGATCAAACTAACGCCACTATAATCTACTCTATATTATTATAGTATTTATATTATGATTTTTTTAAAAATACGATAAAAAATGTTTCTGAATCCGTTTTCATGTCTGGTAACTGCCTGTTCCGTTTGATTTGTGCTGTTTTCATCTTCTACCCTCATTTATGTTTGGTACTGATTCGATTTCTTGGTTGTTTGTAATAACAATGAAAATCATGGCGGTCATTGAATACATTTAATTAACTAATAATTTCTTTTTATTCTCTGCGAGCTACTCTGTATTTCAGAGATGGGACTATTTACAATAGCGAAGTATGAAACAACGATTCGATATTTTTACCACAGCACAGCTATTATCAATCATTCTCTAAAATTAGTAAGTATGCGGTAATTAATTACTATGCAAAATGTTTTGCAGGTAGAAAAACCATATTCGGTACGAACGTTTCTGTAAAAATCGGACCTAATTATAGTTAACTTTAATTAGGTATGCTTAAATATTGTAACTAAACAAAGGACTTTACTTCATACGCTACACACAATTTATTTTTTACTTCAATTTGCGAACTTTTAATAGCTACATTTTTCTTGTTAACGATAACAATTTATTAATTTTATTATAAGGAGCTTGAGGTATCACCACCACACACGACAATTCTCAAAATTTGCTGATAAATCGTTAATAAGTTGTAATATAAATTGTAATATTAATTGTAAACTAGAATTCATTTTATATACAATGTGCGTATGTACAAAGATAGCACTCTGATCTCAACGTTCTGAAATGGCTCTAACGGAGAAACATTGACGACAAACATATAAATATTACAATTACAAAACTATCTCTAAACTATTTATATTTCAATTAATTTATCGATATCTAATTAGATGACAGGTAAAAATTTGTCAAAAAAGGTTTTCGTGGGTTCAGGGCTGCGATTCTTTAAATAAATAATAGATACTGCGATTACAAAAAGGAAATTACTGACAGGGTCTGAAGAAGATTTGATTACAACAATTACAGCTTATAGTTTTTAATTACAACAATTATTATTTCTAATTATGCATTTCATAGTTAACTGTACACTTTAAGTTGATTTACCTATTACATCAAGTTACAAAATGTTTTTACAATCTACATTCTAATTTTGTTTCTTCGTTACGGAGAAGCGCAAGAACGAGAAGAATTTCTTAAATTAAACACCTTTACATTTAATGAAAATGCTTTCGTTTCCGGAGGGCACAGGCCACAAAACAATATCCAGGCAAAATGTGGACTTGGCAAGTTTATTACTTTTTGAGAGATTCTGGCGATTTTTATGGACACAGCTTGGCAGCGCATCTTCATCGTTGTGACCAAAAAACTCACCTTTTAATTATTACTTAGAATGAATCAATGAGAAGTCGCCTTTGCAAATTTCGTATGAGAAATAACAAAAAGGAAAGGCAGCTGCTACCAAACGGTTTTATCTTACGTTAAGTTTTAAGTATTTTTTGTAACGAAAAATCTTGCTTTCTAAGTAGAAACAAGAAAAAGGCTATTCATGTTTTGAATACGATGTAACATTTTCATTGTAATGTTTTAATTTAAAATCCTTGCTACATAGAAAGCAGTTTTCCTTGAATTAGAAATGCTCTGATTCTATTGCTGCTGGAGGCAAGTATTAGCTCAATTATTACTACTGACTGACTCAAGTTTGAGTGCAATGAGGCAATGAGAAAAATGAGGAACACTTGTGAAAAGTTGTGACAGTAATTTCTAGATTTCATTACTTTGTAAGCTGAGCGTTTTTGCTTGTCGAGATGAGAATGACGAGAAGCAGCAAGACTGGAGCGAAGTACGCAAGGGTGGCATTGGAGTTGACATTACTACTGCTATTACTGGAGGTAGTGCTAATTTCGCAATTGTCATTTTGATCACCCTTTTCAATTGGTCGATCCTTAATTTGATTATCTTCTATAGGAGGTGGGTCAGGGATTTTTGTTGGCTCGCTAAAAACGTTGTATCATACGTTAGACTCCTTTGGAGAGAGTCTTGATGACGCGATTTTTGCCTCGAGGTCAGCGTCTTCATTTTCATAGCTGAAAAAAAAAGAATAATTAGCAAATTCATTCCAAAAACCGAATGTTTTAACATGCAATTAGTTTAACCAGTTTATCTTACTGTCGAATGTCTTCTTGGAAATTGGTGAGCAGCTTCCCCCGTTGCTCCTCTACAGCTCGGATTTCATGGAGAAGCTCAATTTCACGGTTTCTGTCATCGGGTGATTTCACTTCATCTAAAGGTGGACAATTACAATTTGAAGTTAGATGTGCTGTTTATTTATTTTTAAATTCACCCTTTGTTTTCGAATATTACCTTTCAAGAGTAAGCTGGAGTCAAGTTGTTCCTCCAGGCGAACCTTCCTAGCTTCCAATTCGAGTTCTTCGGCACGAACCAAAAGCTCCTTCTCGAAGCGTGCAAGACGCGTCTTTTCCCTGACCAACGTGAACCACTCCTCCATGAGCTCGGCCTCCTCGCGATGTTTTTCATCTAGTAATTTGGATCAAATATGCTGATCATATCACTTATTTAAAGATTATAATTAACTTTAAAATAAAAGGTTACCTGGTTCCTCGCCACGAATTTTCTTTTCCACAGCCACACCTCTAGTTTCCAGTGACCTTTGCTGTTGATCGACTGTCTCCAACTGGAGCTGAATTTCCTGCATCTCATGTCTGATGCGGCTGTTGAGTCTTTAAATTAACGTTTATGTTACAACATTTATCTTTACTATAAAAAACCTTTCAAATTATGAATTTAAATATTACCCTCTGTCACCAATCCTGTGATGGTATTCACCCCTTGCCACACCACGATTTGGCCTGTGGGGTGTGGCTACAATTGACAAGGTAGCCATGTGATCAACGGCTTGGCCAAGTCCCGCAGATTGTTCAACGCCTCCATCGTAACTGCTTCTGGAATGGCCTTGACTCGTTCTGTGCGACTTGTAGGTGCTTGGACTGGCGTTGAGTCTCTGGATCACCATTTCCGGCTGTGTCAGGTAGGTATTGAAAGCTGCCCTCGCCGGCTTTGGCGGTGGATGGTTTGGATCAATCATTGAGGATGATGTGGATAACGATGCATGTGGGATGTGGCATGATGGAGCGGGGCCTGGTGGACTGCTCGGTGCTGGAGGAGGTGGTGAGAGGATGTTTTCCCTCGACTTGGAATTCCTCCTGTCTTTAGCACTCTGAAGGATTTTAGGTGTCAACTTGAACAATGAAAACTTTTCTTTTGCACCGTTCGAGTCAGGAGCACCTCCGTCAAAGCTGGAACTGGTGTTGTTCGTGTTAGCTGAACCGCTGGTGGAATGGTGACTGCTTGACTTATCCGTTGGCGAACCGTTCTGACTTTGAGCTCCAGATCCTGAGGAGGATGAGCCCCGGATGGTGAAAAAGTCGGAAACAGCCTGAATCAAGCTTCTGCGTCTGTCTCGATCCTTTGACTTGCGAGTCTTCCTCTCTGGAGAGTTTCGAACAATAGGATTAGGATTTCGAGCATCGTCTTGTTGGAGGGAGTGTGCGATATCGGGAACGCTGACGCCCTTAGCGCGCTCTGGTAACGTTGAGGGACAATCGGAGTCGTCAGCGGCGTCAAGCAAAGTGTCAGTGCTGAGTGCTTTCGTTTTGGTCACGGTTGGTGACGACGTGGCTGGGCCTGACTGATGGTTCTCGGCCGTGTTCATGGAGGGAGTGGAGTGTTGGTGGGGAAGGGCGTGGTGCGAGTTGTGGTGGTCACTACTACCAGTGCTCGTGCTCTGTGCTTTCCCCTGTGGTGGAGATTGTGCTGAATTTGCATTATTTGCGTTACCTGAGTGAAACGACCCTGGACTAAGATTCAAATCGGACATGGTATTGGAGCGCGGTCTACTCGCGTACAGAGGAGACTCAGACGCCGATGCAGAGGTTGGCTTATCAAAGAACCAATTTCCATCCGCTCGCGGTGTCAACGAAAGTGGAGTGCGACTGTTCGAACCTGCGGATGAAGGTCCCGGAGGTGTGGTTGTCGTCATGGATGAAGCTGACGTGAAGTAGTTGGGCATTCCCAAGGCATCTGATTCAGTGTTCCCAGCCCAACCCAGGCTCTGTGCCTTTTCAGGGGAGATTTTCCTGTCGCTTTTGCTCCGACTGATACCAGCATTACCGGGAGACATGCGAAGCTTCATGTGGGCAAAACCTTGGTCATCGACATCACCTTGGTGGTGGTGGTGATGGTGGGAGGATGAAAGGTCGTGGCGATTTGGAGACGAAACGGGAAGCGAAGGGTGTGGCGGTGGATCGTGGAGGTTGACCCATTCGCTTTCAGTTCCATTGTCCATTATCAAAGAGTAAGGTGCCCCGGGCATCTCGGTTCCACCTGGACCTGCCGCCGGTACCAAAAATGGATTCGTCTTGGCAATGGGAAAGTCGACATTTGGCCGGAGGGAAAACGCCGCGTCAAACACGTCAGACATTGGTCGTGCTAGGCGACGAGATGGGTGATGGAATCCTCCACCTCTTATTGATTCTCGAACAGGAGTTGTAGGCACACTGCCTCCAACCGCTTGCCGCCCAGGTGCAGAAAACACATCGTCACTCTCTGGAATACTTGCCTTTCTACGAACTTTCTCCTTGAGGTTGGCGTAGTCAGTGGGACTGAGACCCAGCTCTTCGTCGCTCTTGAGACGAGCCCGCTCTCTCGCCGCTTGTCTCGCTTTCTCCCGGTCAACGGAAGTGGCCGCACCTCTCACATTTTTGTAGTTCTCCCACTGCTTCACATCCGGTGTGATAAAGCCTCCATTGGGATCAGTGCTAACGGCAATACTATCTTGGCGCGTTGGCGTCACGGATGGTACTGGCGTGACGAGGAACGCAGAGAGGTCCGGCATGGACCGATAGAAGGACGGCGAGTGACTCTTGAAAGATTTGATTGATTTATTCGTTTGATCATTGCCGTTATTTGTACTAACACCGTCGTGTTTGTTAGGATGCCCGTTAGTGGACGACGCTGTGTCATCTGAAGAGGGCGTCAGGATGGAGGGTGAATACCCGGCGACATGGGAGGGATTTACGGGGGTTGGCGGATTCGTTGCGGACTGATACACGCTGAGTGGGGTTTCGAATTTGGGACGATGGCGGAATCTTGGTGAGGCGGCGAAAACTGGTTCGTATGCCGCTTGATGTTGATGGGAGGAGAATTGCGGTGGGTGGGGATGTGGAGGGGATGACTGACTCGGAGTTGTGGAGGAGGATTTCACAAGCTTTTGGTGAGGAATACTCTCACCGCTGGTGGAGATTTGGGAAGAAGATCCACTTTGAAGCCGGGCTCTTTCCCGCTGAAGAATTGGCTCAGCCGCGGAGCTGTTGCTGTCGTCTCTGGAAGGTAACTCAATCTCATTCAGGGAGGAATTTTCCTCCGCTTCCACTTCCCCGTCGTGGGAATGGCTCAGAATGGAGTTCTGCGAACTCCTCCGCGAGTCGGCAAGCTGATCTTGTTCCGGGTCGCCGCATCTGAGGACATGCTCATTGGAGCCGGAAGCGCTGCCAGACGAGCCTGAGGATGAAGCGCCTCCAAGTGGACTCAAGGATCCCCTCGAGCCTCTTCTGGAGTTCTTCTCCGGGCTCTTCCGGATTCTGCCCATGACCATGGAACGAATCAGGTCGTTTTGCTTGGTACGCTCTTTGTTGATTTCCTCAATCTTCCTGGCCATTTCCGGGGAAGGTTTAACCTTCGAGCTGGAACTTGACGAGGAGAGGGAGGAGCTTTGATGCTGGAGTTGGTGGTACTGGCGACGCTGCTGAGGAGTCGCTTCCTCCGAGGGCAGGGATGCCATCTGGTCTTCCTCTGGAAGATCACCCTTTACCGACGGTAAGCAATAAGTTGAAAAAAGATCCCTCGACTTGGTGGGACTCGTGATGCCCTTCATCTTCCTGTAGTCTAAGGAATCCCTGGCATTCGAAAATGGACCCACTTTATCCAGCATAGCGACTTCCGCGGGCGTTTCCTTCTTTTTACTATCTTTGTCTTTCTTCTTCTGTTGGACTAAAACGGGATTCACAGCTTCGGTCAGTGGCACCGGTGGAGGTTCCTCTTTTGGTGGAAATCCAGCCGACATGGATTCCACGGTGGGCGTACTGCTGTGACCACTTTCGTCCTGGTCGTCACTGCTGTAAGTGGTTCGCTGCTGGCGTTCTAGAGTATTTGGAGAAGGCTGCTCTTCATGTGACTGCTGTCTTAAGACCACATTGAAACCAGGTGGTATTGAGTCTGAATTTTCCTCCTCTTCTTCTGTACCTTGCGCCGCAAGTTTTGCATAGCCTTCTTGTTTGCGCAGGAAGTGAGGGTCATCAGGACTGCTGAGGCATCCATCAACATCCATAAAGTCCATGTCCTCCAGCTCTAGGGCAAGATGACTTTTTTCAGTGACATCTGCTGACGTGGGTTGCTGGTGTTCAGCTTTTCGGCTTCCGCGACTTTTCCCATGATGACCTTTTGCAGACTTTGCTCTCCTCCCTGCTTTGTTATTGTTATCTTTCACAGCCACGTCTCCCATTTCGCTGCACTCGTGACCTCCGTCCTTTGACCAATCCGATAGCTCGTTTTCCAGGAAGACTCCAGAATTTAAGGAGTCTCTGGAAGATGATGAGCTCACCCGAATGCTTTCATCGATCTCAGCGTCTACGTCGACTGCCAAGGTGACACCACCAAACTCGTCCTCGATTTCCACTCTCGGCGGTTCAATCTTCATTCTTTCTTCGTCTTCAATGTCCAGGTCCTCCAGGTCAGACAGAGGCTCCCCTTCCACAGAACCTGCCTCAGTGTCACTGTCGTCATCCTCCTCGGATGGCTCCAGGTTTCTGCTTGACCTCTCGGGCTTTGAAGGTTCCAGCGACTCAAAAGGTTTCTCGGCCACTGGAGTTTTTGCTGGATCAACAATTGCATTTTTATTTGTGACAATGATCGTGCTCTGGGTCTCCGTCTCGGATTGACTCATCCCATCGGACAAGACGGGCGGACTTTCACTGGCGGTGCTGCTGCTTCCGCCGTTTACCATGAGAAGAGTTGAAGCCAGCATCATTTGGTGAATCTGCTCCGAATCTGAACTCGTCAGTTCGTGTTCTACATGGCTGAGGTTGAGATGCTCCTCTTTCTCTTTCCCAAGGTCCTGCTTCTCCTGACCTGGGGTTGTTGATAACCTGTCCTTGGAAAGGTCTCTCTTGACCCCAGAAGGCTGAGCTTCATTGGCTGCTGCAACAGCTGCGGCGGCAGCGGCTTCAGCGGCAGCTTGACACGCCTCAATGGTCTTCTCCAGATTCAGTCTGTTCATACTGTCGACGCCATTGGCGGTTCCATTTTTTGCGCCATGATTTGAGTCATGGTTCAGTTCATTGTTCCAATTGTTCGTTGGTGTCACGGTGGTCGTTGCCATTTGGGCTGTGACAGTTGTCGAAGGAGGGGGAATCATATTTCCAAGAATCTGATGGCCGTCCTGGACCTTGTCATCAACAGCTCTTGGACTCACGCTGAGGGGCGAAATTGAAGTTTTGTTCTTCAGTTTTTCAGCGCCATCCAAAAACGCTTGCATTGTCGCGGAAGGTTTGGGTGCGGGTTGGAGTAATTTTTGCTGCTCGGAAATCATGTCCAACACGCTCCTAAATTGATTCTGGGCTGTGGCGTCCTGCTGTCCATGAGGCTTATTTTTCGCTCCCGCAGCAGTTCCAAGGATTCCTGGAACGTTGCCTTGTAAATACTTCTTTTTCAGTTCTAGGGAAATTTTCGACCCGAATCCCTCCGGATTGATTGAAAGAGGCTCCCACTTTTTCGGGACAGCTGTCACCCTCGGTAGAGCTCGTTCGGGGACGGTAGTTTTCTTGACAGGTTCTACCATCCGATTGTTCAGATCTTCAATATGGTAAATCGGAGGAATCGTGGATGATTGATGATTATTGTGGTGATTGTGATTATGATGATGATGGTGATGGTCACGACGGTTTTGTTTTAGAGTTGGTGTCTGCGTGTGGCTTATTGGAGTTGACTCGATCATTCTTGTGACAATCTGTTCCGGCTCGTCCACAACGATTGTTGGAATTGTACCTGGAACACTGTGAGGAGGATCTTCGGCAAATTCGGAGTCTGTCTCAATCTCCGTGGTGCTTCCACCACCTTCGTCTTCGTCCTCTTCTTCATCCTCCTCATCCTCGTCGTCCTCATCGTCCTCCTCTTCCTCTGCTTCGTCACCTGCATCATCGTCCAGCTCGTCGTCCTCCAGAGAACCGACGGACTCGTCGCCCGAGGCCACCTCTGTGTCAGAGTCAGAGCTGTCCAAATGATCTTTCTTAGGCGCAGGCAAAATGTGAGCCTCCACATTTTCTTCCGGTGGCGCTGGTCTTTCAGGTATTGCGAGTTGGCGGCCATGGTGGTTTACGTCTTCGCCCTTGATGCCTTCTGGGGTGATATCATCATCCTCACTGAAAACGAAGCGAATTAACAAATCGATTTTTACAAGCTGTCATGCAAGAGTTTAAGATTTTAATTAGTTCGCCATGCCATTTTTGCACACCGAAAACCGTTATTACAGTTATAAATTGTATTATATAAATGAGAAGGAAAAATAAAAAAAAGAAACTAGGCAAATTATGAGATTTGACTAAGGATGGTGCTAAAAAGAGACGTGACAGGACTTTGTACAAAAATATGTTCATTATTAACTATTAAAGAAAGCGCATTGTTTTGTCCCATTGTTTGATTGGCTACTTAACTGTCATCATGATTAAAGTGTTACCTTAGATCTGAGGCTTCATCAGGAGTGTTATTGTCAGCATTAGAGGCTCCAAAATTCCTGTCTGTCCACTCATCCTCATCCATCTCCGAAAGCAAATCATCTTCTGATGCACACTCAACGGAATTCTCAAACTCAACTCGCTCAGGAGTTGTGCCTCTCTCATCCATCTCCGACAGAATCTACGTGGCGTTTTCGCACATTTCGCAGTTTTGGCACGGTACAAGAGCGAGTGCGAGCGAGGTCAGGCGGAGCAACAGCAAAATACATCCAAGTCATTCATTAATTCATTATTAATTAATTGCTAATCAAAAATTATTATATCAAAAGTAAAAATTAAATGTTGCTCGTCAATAAAAAAATATTAAAAAATTGAGGAAAAAAAACTTTAGTCAAATCAAATCGCAATCTATTAAATTTTCGCCAAAGAAGCATCAAAATCAAAAAGAGGTTATTTAGGTATATAAAAATTGTTTCTGAAACAGAAACTTTTCTCTGATAAGCTGTATGACTCATTTGTACGCATTGCATTTTACAATTTTATGTTTTGCGAGGAATTTGGCAACTTTACAACAAAATGTACACGAGAGAAGTAAAAAAAGTCATTTTCAAATTCCCAATCCACCGTCCTCTGAATCACCACCTCCGCCGTGTCATCAAACCTCCAAAACAAAATTTTTGCAAACATTTTCATTCAATCATGTCATCATCTACCCCTTCAACAATTTTCCGCCGCCTTGTAAAAACCATACCGTACACATTTTTAGACACAATTTACCAAAATTGGAGCTATTGCAAACTACAGATAAAAATAAAATGAAACGTTTTTTTCTCGAAATCCATGTTTTTTCTTTAAAAGGACAAGGTCGCCACAATTACACTACATTTCACCGTCAACAAGTCAAGTCATTTTTTGGCATTATTCCAATTCACCCAAAAAACCTAAGGTGTCGTAATAATGTGCTCAAAAATTAATATTTATACATCCATGAGGTTTTTACCTCATTTTATTCTATAATCTAATTATAGTAAATGTGCCAGACTTTCGCTACGCCAAGTATTTGTACTAATTTGCATACTTTACATTTCTCATGCTCTAAATCTAACACCTGCGCGTCATTTACAGACAAGACGTGGTTCAAATAAACGTGACATTTTCTTTGGGAGTGTAATTTATGGACCTAATCGAAAATATATTTTTAAAAGATTATAGCCATGAAAAAAATGTTCCATTCAACGGAATTTTCCCTTCGCAGTTGTCAATAATGACGATGACGCACACAAGAAAACTAGGAAAGGAAGGCAATGGAGCGTGCCAAGAAAAGACCTTGGTTTGACCTTATCAAGTGTAAAAGTGCATTCATTTGACAATCAAGTTACTGAACCACAATCACTAAATTATTACTGACCCAATTAATTGTGCAATTAATGTTTGCAAAAAAGAAGAATTTGTCACGTAGAAGAGTCAGTGAGTCACCTACGTGTGTGACGCTATTGACGTCAGAGTTGACACCAAGTGATAAAATACAGATTCTGGTCGTTTCCTTTTTGTGAATTCGAAACCTACACTGCAATAAAATAAATTATGTAATGCGATTAAAAAACAAGGCAAGATTCTTAATTCTCACAACAAATGCACTTTGCAAGTCGATAAATCACAGTGAAAGAAATTCAATGTTGATATCCATTTCGTTTATGGACCAACCTTCCTTTTATGACCACGCTTGCAACTCAACATTTAAAAAAAATGTGGTTTATACAGTTTAAGCACAAAGGAAGGACATAAAAAAGTGAAGTTTTTTTACAAGATTTTCTATTGCTCAAGAGATGAAAATAGACCATAAGATGAGATGAGCGCAGTTTCATAAATTTTATTTTGTCTACAAGAGAAGAATTAAATGGACCGTTGAAAAACTAAATTGGCAATGGTAATAGCAATAAAGTCGACTGTAAAAGGAAAGCGGAGCGTCTTTTACTTTGTAGCTGATACTACTAAATGACGATCTTGATTATCATAATCCAATCAACATATCATGAAAATGTTTTTGGTGGGCTCAAGCCAAAATAATTTGCTTCAAAGAAACAATGGAGAAAATCAATCAATTCCAAATGCATGCAAAAAATACTAAATCACTCGCTAAGAGTCATTACCTTCTTTTTTTAGCTTAGAGAGTCTGTCTGAAAGAAAGAAACTCAAGAGAAAGCTGAAGAAAATAAAATTGAGCAAAAACTTTTTGTGGATGAATTAATTAACTAATTGATTAACACACTGACTGATTTTGTTATTCTAGTATAATACAGATTATCATCTAATTCTTGTTGACATTATTGAGTGATAAAGTGAAGTGAATAACCTTTTTCGGAGACGTGCCAAAAAGTTGAGGCAGTCATGTCATAATAATATGTAAATAGGTATCAGTCATCTTTTCATAACAATTTCGTGTGCATTTACGTAATCAAGAGTTGTGCAGAAAGTAGAAATATTTTTACATGCGATTTTCTTTTCTATGCGTGGGTCTTATGTCCTTATTTGGTTTGCAAAAAAATCTCCTGATCCACTTTCCGTACCAAACTTTGTCGTGCGTCCATGCAAGTTTGTGCAACAAAAATAAAGTGGGCGATTGCATAAGAAAGAAGATTATTAAATAATGGCAATAATCAGTGTGGAGAATGAGTCAAGATGAGAAAAATGAAAGTCGTCATGTCATTGGGAGACGATGATAGGTAAAGTAAAGTATGACACCGCGCAGACTGCTGACGATGAGAGCAGTTCGAGTTGACAAAGAGCAGAGAAATGATTGATGAGAAAGTGGCAAAAGTGGCGACAGTAGCGATACGGTAATGATAAAATAATTAATTATGATAATCATCACAATAGTTTTAAAAGAAATAAAACATACAGAGAAGGTGCTTAAATCTTAGCAGCAGTTAAGTAATACATAGACAATAATGATACAGTTTTTTTCTTTTTACAATTACTTTAACTTTAGCTTGGCTAACTAGTAAAAATTTCAGAAGTTGTTTAACCTTCAATAATTTTTATAAGCTCATAATTAAATCATAGTATTTAATATTAATTAATAAGCGTCACAAAATAATCAAAAAAGGTGAAAATGATTTTCTTGATCAACAAGTTCTTCGTTGTGTTAGGTAGGTTCAGGAGAATTTGAGATTTTAAAGAAGCGGTAGGCTGAACAAAAAATATCTAAAAAGTCTTTCTAGTGCAGTTGCATTTTCTCCTAATTTTTCCACTGACTAAGGTTTTTGTGAATTCGTTGCTTTTTGTTTCTTCCTTATCAACTAAAAATGTTAAGTAATTGCTAAAAACTCAGGTTATTTGCTAAGGTCTCGCCAGTTGCATTTAAGGTACTCAAAATTACACAAATGAAAATGCATCAGGTAAAAATTCTACAAAATGTTTTCTCTGGTGTAATAAAAAGTCTATTAAAAACGAGTATACGATAAAACGGAGCTACTAGCTCGAAAAAAGTTGGCAAGTGGAGGAAAAAGAGTAAAATAATAAAAAGCGTTGAAAAGCTTCACAATTAGTTGAAACTGTTCTGCATTGACTAAATGATTAGAATTGGTGCATGTAAAAAAGGAAATGTTTTTGACTACTACGTACATATGACAAAGTATGCATCGTTCGTTGTGAATGAAGTATTTAAATGCAGTAATGATTTTTTTAAATGATGTCTTTGTTTAAGTGATCAGTGAAGGACACGATAACCTTGGTACGTAATTTCAGGTGACCGAGACTAGATCGAGATTGTTGACGATGAAATCATGGATTTCGGGCGGATTGAAAATGTACGATATGGCAAAGAGAATGAATGCAAAAAAGATGTAGAAAGAGGATTTGATTGGCGCGGCATTCATGAGGAAATCTTGTTCCATCATTTCAATTTCCTTTTGTATCTCCTTCTGCTCGAATGATGGTGATGATGGAGTGGACGACGCTTGGGAAGATGATGGTGACTCCATCAGCTCAAGGTTCAGTTCATTGAGTCCATCGAGCAACATGTGAAATTTCTTTTTACGTCGACTGACCTGTTGACTGGTTGGTGTGGTCATGGGATGATGACCAGCCGCACGGTGACTCAGACTTGGCTTTGTGGCCAGGTCTGCAGCCATTTCCTGTTCGTACTTCTTCCAACTGTAAAGACCTGTCGTGTTCGAGTGAGCGGTACAGAAAAATCTGTCCCCGTAACGTCCTTCGCGATCGAAAACGTAGTTACCTAAAACACAAAATTGGCAAAAACATCTCAGTTGACGAGTGTCTCGAGAGAATGTTGGATTCTGATGGGAACGACACATACCAACTCGCAGAGCTGTGTTGCAGTATTCACAGCGGAAACAGTTTCTGTGAAAAAACTTTCCTTCCGCTGTCATCCGCTCGACGACGTAGACACGTTCCTTGCAGAAATGACAGCATTCTGAACCGCCCTTCTTCGGGAACTCAAAGACTGGACGAGGAACCTGCAACAAAAAATTACCCTTCCACCATGAACAAGAGCGTTTTTCCTCTACTTTAAAAAGAGATTAGCTGATGAAACTCACATTCGATTGTTGTTTAGGAGCAGCCGCTTCCGGTTTATCCAATTTGTGCACGAGTTGCTCGGCCATCGCTGAGACTTTGTTGCAGCCACGTTGCCCAACCTCGAGAGTATTTCCACCACACTTCAACTTGCTGTTGAGTTTCTTCATGGTTTCCTCGTAAAACTGGAGTTTGTCATTCGCATCCACTTCGCCTCCAGCTACTGCCTGAGCTGTGCCTTCCATTTTCCTCTTGAGAGCCTCTCGCTTATCGTCGAATGCCTCGCGAGACCATTTTGGAACCTTATCATCTCGATCCGCTTTTGCCACGGAAGGACCTTTGCTCTCTGCAATTTTCTTCTCGATGAGTTGCACATTCCAGTCCGTCTTCTCAATCTTCCCAATGGCACGAATCAAGTCTTTCGGTTTTTGTCTATCGTGGGATGATGAGGAGGAAGTTTCTCCACGGCCCTTCAGCTTCGCCTCCAGATCCCGAGCGAGTCCAGGTACATTCTTCTCAGAGTCGCCGTCGTCCCCTCTGCCGGCCCTCCTTCCGCCCAGAGTCGTTCGGATTTCTCGACCCTAATTAAGAATGAATATTGCTGCTTTATTTACCATCTCATAACTCTTCTAAGTATTTTGTTACATCGGATTATTTTCATCAAGTTTGTTCACGCAGATGTTATCATTTAATGATTATCATTACAAACGGGATTATTTACTTGAAATAAATAAACGGTCGGTTAAACAATGAATAAATGGGTTTATAAACACTCCTCGTCACACAACTCAGTTTGTTAACCATTGATCTAAAAATTAGTGATGAGTAAAATGTTTTTTTTTTGGTAAGTAGAAAAGTTTTTGGTTCAGTTCAAAGTCAGCAGTCGGAACACGCAAAAAAATTAGTGGAGGAGGCAGAAAATTGAGCTTTGCTCACTGCAAGTTTCTGTTCGAGATGGTGGAGGCGCTCTTTGAATAACGGAGCGGTTTGGCGGTACAGGTGGAACGTAAAGTCCTTGAAATTCTCATCTCCCTCATCCTCCTCATCTGTGTAGGCATCATCATCCTCGTCATTCTCATTCTCATCATTTTCTTCGTCTTCATCTGCATTTTTCTGTTTGCGTGACTTTGAATTTTCTGAGACTGACGATAAGGCAGAGCGGTCATTTAGATGGAGGAGTCGCATGCTTTTGATAAATCTTTCCGTCTGGAGCATTCGCTCTTGCTTGCGACGACGCATGCGGTCTGTACGATTCCGCTCGATTTCTGTCCTTCGCTGAGCAGCTTCCTCCGGATCCACTTTCTTTGGCAGCGGCTTCTCCTTCTCAGGAGGTCTTGATGGCTGTGTGGCTGCTGATGCAGCGTAAGGATTAAATTTGCCGAGAAAATTCCACAAGTAATTACTCACCGAGCTTCCGGATGACGCAGGGTGCGAGGAGGATGCACCCGCAATTGACAGATTGCTCCTGATGCGGTCCTCACTGCGACGCTTTTTGTGCCTTCGGGCGGATGTCTCACTGTCGCCCTCGCGGCTTTCGCGTCCCGAGGAGGACATCCGACTCCTGCGACCTGGAGGTTTGCCTAGGAAGTGTAAGAATTCAGATAAGCGAATTTAAAATATAGATGCAATTTTTATGCGTTTAATCTCCTTCCGTATAGTCGGTAAGTTTGTAATAATTGACATACTGGAAGCGTAGTGATGCTTCGCTACTTTCGGGTTAATGGTGTACTTAATTTGGAGTTGACTAGATCGTTGTTCAGCTTCTTCCAAGTCTTCACAGCTTTCCTGTTTTTCAATGAGCAATTAAATCAAATTCAATCACCGCCACACAGAGCAAATCTAACTGATGGTTTGGCTAGAAATGTTTTCATACCACACGAGGATATTTGATCTGAGGAATTTCTCCCCTGAAAATTTCATAGATTTGAGAGAGGTATGCCACACAACTGAGAAAATCTGACGAGCAGGTCGTCACAGAGTCCCAACCACTCATCACCTGGAAGCCCAAAAATCAATGACTACATGAGATAACCGACACTCGTGTCTAAATGGAAGGTAAGAGGAGCGCTAGAGTCTTACATGTGTTAATCCATACTCCTCATGGAGCAGGTCGAAGGCGAGTTGATTGCGAAACGCGGCGGTGCTGATCGGATCCACGTTTTCCTCGGAAGGAAGTGGGAACTCGATGAGATCTGGTCTGAACCGGTGAATAATTGCGCAAAGCACATCTCCGTTGACGAAAGCTTCTCGAACGTCGGTGAGCTCAATCCCGTAGCAGGCGATTTGGTCCCTCATCCAACTCAGCAGTGCGTCAACAGCTATCACAGAATCGCGTCTTCGCTTCTTCGCAATCTTCTCCGCTTCCGCCAGCTCCTGGCCTTCCGCAGCCATGTCAGTCACATCCGGGATCGTCTCGTCCGTGTCCAAGAGAGATTTCACTTGGAACGGCATCACAGCTCTCTGGTTCAGATTTGGGTATCTTGAGTGTGGGTCAATTGTGTAACTCGTATGTTCTTTGTTCAGATTTTCCGGGGTGGTCTGAGCCAGAAGACGGTAGATGGATTCTCGCTCCGCCATCACTTCCAGAGGAGACTTGGCGCCACCCGCCCAACTGCGGATCATCCAGCAGGCGTCAAAGGAACTGAGAAAGCCTCTTGCGCATCCAGTACCCTGTACATAAAAAGCAAGCATTAAAAAACAAAATTAATGAATTTAGTTAGTAAAAACAGTTTGCCATGTTCACTGGACACCAGGAATCGAATGCGGACCTCGATTTGGTCGCGTTAAAGTCCACAAACACAACAACGTATTTTGTATGTAAGTATGGTCAATAAATTAAAAAACAAAAATTTTGCAAAAAAAATTTTTTTTTGCGAAATTTTTTGCAAACTTTTTTGCAAACTCGCCTGCGGCCAAAACGATTCTAGGAGCGAATCACCCACTAGGGTCATCAGTAATTTGTGGTTCTTGCGCTGGACCATCATGCACGCGTTTTCCGCAGCGTACAACGACGTGAAATCAAACATCGCCACGTCCGGCTGCCCATAGTGATTGACGGCGAATTCCAGATTCGGAAGCTGGTTCTCCGTCGAGAATATGGCTGCTTCGAGTGCGTAAATCATGAGATTTTCTGTACTGATATTTTCATGTGATAAAAGCTTGGCGGTGTCCGCGTAGTCGTGTAGCAGGACGCCCTTCTGGAGCAGACTCTGCTTTTTCGCAGTCATCACAAAATAGTGCGTCTCATCCTTGTAGTAGACGATATTCTCCAGATCGATTCCCGTCGCATCATTCAGGTCCTGGAAAAACTTTTGGTTGAAGATGTAAGAGACCCCGGATATCTCCTTGACGCGGGCTTCTGCCTCGGTGTGCTTATTAATGAAATTTGCAGTGATCGCAATGGCGAGCTTGGCACGGAGCGCCTTTCTTCTGAATCCGTCCAGCGTGTTTCTTCTTCCGTCGGCGCCGATCAACACATCAAAGTTGTAGTGAGACACGGGATGGTCCGCTGGACTGGTAGTGGCGCGCCAGCCTTCGTTATCCGTGGGTTGACGCAGACCATCGAAGCTGACACCCTCGTGGACTTCTACGCCTAGGAGGAGTGCCACCTTGAGCAAAATGCATTGAAGTTGTCTTATGCTGATGTGATCAATGGAGCCGGCGCAGAACTTGCCGTAGAACTTCTTCGCCCCTAAAGCCTTCAAGTCGCAAATCACAAAAGGCCACAAGTGGAGCACGTTGTTGCGCGAGAACCGGTCTCGCTTCTCCACCAGCACCACCTTCGCACCCAGCATTTGCGCCTCGATTGCCGCACGGAGACCACAAGGACCTGAGCCAATGATCAAGACTCGCGTTCCGAAACAAGCCTTTCCGCGACCGTAGCATTTGTGCGAGGCTCGCTTCTCGAACTTTGCCCAGAGACCTTGCGCCCTCCATGAAGATAACTTACTCTGAAAAGACATTTAGACACGAAAATTATTAAAAATGTTGGGTGAAAATTATTTGTCACCTGGAGGAGTAAATCGTGGGATTTTGTTTTGAATAGCTCACCTTCAGTCTCGGATAAAAATCAGGAAAGTGTGTGGGTTTGATTCGGAGCACAGAACACAGTTGGCGGTGATGACCAAGAATGCTTTTGAGAGTGTTGGCACTACAAAATTTGTCGAAGATGTCCGAAGCCAGGGCTGACTCTGGGGACACAGTTCGTCTGGAATCCATTTTGGGGGATAGATTTGAGTAGAAAAGGTTGAGGGAGGGAGTTGACAACTCCTAACCTGGGAATATTTTTCTCTTCGCGTTCTCTTTACAGGGGGCAACTAAACACTGAGAAACTCTGCCTTCTCACTTGTTCCATTGTTTTATGCTTTAGCTGAGCTGTCTTCTTGGGACTTGGGTTGATTCAATTATTCTTCTTAATTATTTAATTGATTAATTTAAGTAATCTTATAAAATTACAAAGTTGAGTGGAAATGGATTTCGTTAAGTTTAATTTATCCTCCTTATATTGAAGCAGTGGCGACAGCAGAAGGAATAATTCGATTCCCTTCCAATCTTCCACTTCCAGTTTCCATGATTTTCATGAATTTCTAAGGCTTGCTCGTATCGTCTTTCTCTCTTTGTTATGAAGAGTTGAGAATTTGTGTGGAGTTGAGATGAAATTGAGATGTGTGCAGGGCTGCTGCAGCTCAACTGCATGCATGCAGGCAGGCAGGCAGAACACTTTTAAATGAATGATTTAAAATATTATTGTTCCAGTAAAATGTTAATCTGATCTGTCTGATCTGATTTAAGTTTTTTTCTCTCTCGTCGTCCTTGTTTTTATTCTAATTTACGTTTGTGGATGTTCCACACAAAACGCCTACATTTTTTTATGACGTGCGTCGTCAATTCTGGATTTGCTGGAGTCTAGTCAGTCTGGAGTTTAAGAAAGCCTCTAATAAAGACCTGCTTTGCTGGCTTTTCCTTCTGGTTATTCTCCAGATCAGATTATTTTTCTGGTTATTATCGGCCAGAGTAAAAAATCTTTTTTTAATGTCTTTCCATTCTTCGTTGTTCACAGTTTTATGTCCATCCCACTACAATGACTGAATGACTTTGAATGTTATGATTCATTTCAATTTCGAGAACGTCCTTCCTATCAAAATGCAACTTTGTTTGTCTCTTGATTTTGATTCGATTCCTTCTGCTTCGTAAACTGAAATGACGAGTGACGTCTCGAAACAATCTTTTCAACAAGAAGTCGACGATGAAGAAAGAAGAAAAATGTTATAATTTTTCGAGGAAAATCACGCGTGGGTTTATGGACTCCTTCTCTTCTGATTACGCTTTACTTGCTGCTCTTGATGTTTGTTACGAATGGTTCGCCAACTTTTGATGTCTTCTTTTCCTTTTCTTTTTGCAAAAACTTTTTTCGCGTGTGTGTGAAGTAAAACAAAGTTGATGTTGGTGCCTGTTGCAGCAGCAGCGTTATTTAGCGTTGATGTGCGAGTGTGACCACAGAGAGTAAAGTGCCAGAGCCACACACACGACGACGACGCTTCTCTCGAGTCACTCTTGTTGAGCCAAGTCAACTATGTAACAAAGGAGAAACAAAATAAAATGCATACATGAGTAATTGCAAATTGTAAAATTCTAATTCCTCTACAGCAATAGTAATAATAATAATAATATTTGCTCTCGTCATCATCATCATCATCATCGTCGTCATCCTCAGAGCAAACAAGTCCAAACTTTGAAATGAAACAGCTCTAACTAAAAAATTGCATTTGTGGTCAACTTCTCATCGTCATCATGATAAACACCCCATTCTTCATCCTAACTAATCACAAATAAGTATGCAGGAGGATGATGTGTGTACGGCTGAGAAAACAATGTTAATAGTAATAATAATGATAATGACGATGTTCATGTGTCCATAGTCCACATTGTGTTCTAAAAATGTAGCATAATGCAATCATGACACTTTGCACGGTTCACTTTGAGACTCTGAGAAAAGAAAAGATGTTTTCTCTCGTGCTCTCCGTGTGTCATGTTCAGTTTCAAAGTTCTTTTTTCGTTTGCCGAAAAAATCGTTTCTGAGTGTGATATCAGTAATATAATATAATGCGAGTGAAATGTATTTTTATAAGGTGTTGGCCTTATCCTGGCGTTGCTTGTCATGTCAAACGCTGTGATGTGACCCACCGAACTCCACTCAACTACCGCTGTGCGAGCAAACTATTCTAATGACAATAATAATAATAACAATGGTCGGTTTGCTCCAAGCGCTATGACTATGACTCACTCGTAATTTGACCCAACTCAGTTTTTAAACGGGTATGAGTTTGATTGAACCACTCATGTACTTAATGTAATGTAAAAAATATTATTACAACCTAACGTTTTCATTTGACCCGAATACTAAAATTGGCCCCGTTCTTTCCCTAACACATTTCTTGGCAGTTGCGATGTTGCGTGGTTTTAAGTTTTTACTACGAAAAAATATTTTTCTCCTTAGATACAGGTCATGTCATCATCGTCATTATGATCATCCATTAAATTAACGCTCACACTAATCTACAAGGCACTTTATCATCTTCACCAGCAAAGTAACCGCAGTAAAAAATAATCTATAACTGACTCATTCTTCTAACTAACTGACGATAATGAAATAATGATACGACTCAGTTTATGATACATATTTATTATGGCGCATTAAGTCGAGTAAAGTCGAGTTCACTCTGTAATGGAAAACGTGCTCTGTTATTATTTTATGATTTATCCTGGCTTTGACGCCGTTCTTTGTTCCTCTTGTGTGTTTTAATCTTGTGGTTTGTCTTCTGTTATGCGTGCATTTCCTCGTCGTTTCATTGCCACTGCGCAGTTATCACTTTTATACGTTTTTATACCTAGACAGTGACAATTCAGGGAATTTTTAGCTTAGTTGACTACATAAGAAGTTTGACTAATTTTTACTTGATGTGGTTGTAATTTAGATAGGTACTAGTCTCTGCCTGTCTGATTCAGAATTTACAGAGATGCTGAGAAAAAACGTTGTTGATTAGGATATGAATGATGACTGATTGTGATTAGTTTACTTTAACTCCGTTATTTAGAAGTTAGAATCGTTTCGATGGGCTGCTTCGTTGAATTTGTTGTGTTGTGGTCGTGGTCACAGAGTTTGTTACTGTTGAGGTTTTCAACAAATCGATGTTAAGCAAACGGGATACGAGGAGGGTGATGTTGATTTACACATGTTGGTTTATGATATGATTATCAGGGAAAAACGCACGTTGCTTCAGAGTTCTTGAGATTTGTGTGACAATGATGACAACGACAACTCTGCTCTGGTAATGGCTTTATTTCGTGTTATGTTGTGGTAAACGCTTGACTGTCACACTCACTGTTCAAAACAAACTTGCTCTTTGGAATTTGGAAGTTATCGAAATGAAAATGTTTTTCTTTCTCTCTGGACCACACGAGATCTGGCTGAATCTGATTAGGTAGAGGATGTTTATACGATGATTTCCTGGGGCAGTTGGTTGATTAACGATTTAAGATGATTATCCTGACGACTCTGTTTGATTCCTTGAAAGTTCAAGGTTTTAACGCTTAATTGATTAGCCACGGGTTATTTTTAGTCCTTCCAGTGAACAATCACGGGGTAACAAGAAAAAATGACAGAAAAGTTTTTAGGTTGATGATGATGATGACACACGATGTCTCCTGGTCCAGTTGAACACTTTTTGTAATCCGGTTATCGATCGAGTCTTTGCCTCCCTCCTGTAACAAAAATCAGAACGCAAAAAATGGATCAGTGAGTCTAATAAAAATATATCCTAGATAAAAAATATGAGTGCTTGCTTTTTCTATTTTTATGACTGTTATTATTTATTAAACTAACGAGCAGAGAAACAAGTGTTTGTCGAGATTTTATGTGTTTTGCGTGATTCATTTAGAATCGTCCTTTTTCTGATTCTTTCTTTGACGAGAGTAAAGTTCAAACTGACAAAAAAAGAAAATTGGTATTTAGTTTCGTTATTTAGCCAGGAGAAGAGATCCGTCTAACGCAGTAAATGTTAATACTGTAATAAACGGAAAGCAGGCAAGAAAACAAAAGAAAAGAGGTGGATGACGACGAAGAACGGCGATAAGGATGCTGATGACGCTGATGACTAATACCAGATCTCTATGAAAATTTAAACTTTAACTGCCGTTTGCTGCTGACTAATGACTCGTCGCAAATGGAAACTTGCTTCGGCAAGCAACTTATTTATTAACTGGCAACTTTTTCTCCTTCGATCTACTTTATCACTCACTTGACTTCGTTTTCCTGCTCTTCATGACTTATTACGATCACTGCCTCTGTTGCTCCACACCAAACGATAATAATAATAGTTCATAATAATAATGATGATAGGAAACGAGTGAAAGAGATAAACACGGAAATTGCGCTCCACCAAAATACTGCACTTGACTTAAACTCTAACTAACTAGAACCGTGATTGTTATAGTCTCCTATTAATGGGATCATCTCAAGTCAAGTCGAGTCAAGTACCAGAGCTCGTTATTTATTTATTTTGCTAATAATTTTCAGAGTATTTCAACTGGTTTTAATTTTATTCTTCTGTTAATTGGCGACTCAAGCACAAAAACCTCTTTGGGCTAAATATGGCAATGGCATTCGCAATTCAAAGTAAAAAATCTAAATTGGCAAATTGCGTTTGAATCTTGCTTGCATGCAGTGACTTGTGGCTGTCGCCGTTGCTGAATTTTTGCATGTTTTTGTGAGCACGTCAAGAAATGTACTAAACTGATCGCTTCACTTGAGTTGACCGCTGAAAATGAAGAATAAAAATTGAAACGAATTGAAGCGATTAAAAAATATTTATATAAGCTTATTTCATAGTGATCATGATCATACAACGATACGATATGATGTGATGCGATATTATGATCCACTGGCCATTATTATTACTTATTATTTGGTAGTCTTCAGTCGTCTTAGTGTCTCCCATTTGCAAATATTACTTTTTACATGATTATACGATATCATGTCATATAAAAAAGATAATGGTATTTGCTCCCATCCCATTTTTTCCCTGAGTGAGTGAGTGACTGTGCGCGTTGTGTTGCGTATGGATGTTAAATACAATAATAATAATAATAATAAACAGCAACAATTTCTTTATTTATGATTTTCACGGTGTGCCACAATCCACAGTTCACTCACAACAATGTGCCACACCACGATGCTGTAAGCTGTCCTCTTGGACTTGACTTTGGTGCTTTCAGCTTTTTTGTGTCCATCTCCTCCTCATCACACACAGAGCCAACTCATTCAATTCACTCACTAAAGAAAGATTTGCACACATTTGCATTTTAAAATATGCTTATAAAATAATCAGGTATTCATCACTTGCACTCTTTACTCTTGTCTTGTCCTGTCTTCTACTTCTTTCGAAAAAAAAAAAAAAGGTTTTTGTTCTCCTGACCGGCTTGCAGAAGGAGAGGAGAGAGAAAAAAAATTGAAATTTTCAGTCCATTCATTTCATTGAAGAAGAAAATGAATTTGCAATGAAATGAATTGTAATGAATGATATGATATCATCTTATCATTCATCCCTTTTATTGCGCTGTATTAGCCTTACAACGTTGCTTCATAAAGTACAATAAATACCTGTGGAAATGAATAATTTATTTTAAAAAATGAAGCAGGAGCAGAGCAGGAGCGAGGTGAGATGTAGAAAAAGTAGAGAGAGAGAGAGAGCAAAAGAGCGCCACTTTACTTACTAAACTAATTAGCATGATTATCATTATCATAAACAACGTGGTGTTTGTCAAGTAATAATTATAAAGTGGCAAATAAGTGATAACTAAAGGCTCTGCCTGCAATGAATGGTCGCCGTGAAACAATATCTGTTTATCTTATGTAGGTATTCACCACTCTTGCTCTTCTCTGTCAACAAAGTTGGCTCACTGAAACTAATCAAGTGCCTCTTTTAATTACTTTTTTGTGAAAAATTGTAATGTGAGTGAGATGAAAGTCAAGTGCATGATTACAATTAACAATGCGGTTTCGCTCAGTTTACTCACTCAGTGATGTACAGATTAGCTTTTACAATTACACCACCCCAAAAGATTCATGTAGACATGTCAAAAAGAAAATCGACACCTGTTTTATTTTACTTTCTGCCCCTTTTGTTTCTCTGCATTAGTAGTGACAAAGAATGAACTTTTTTATTCGCTGTCATTTTTATTGCCGTTTTCATATTTCATGAATCATGCACAGCACGAAAACTTGGTAAAAGTAAAGTCACTCATTCTCATTTAACAACAGATAAAAAAAAGGTAAGGTAGACCATGAGCAGAGCACACTTTTTGTTGATGTTTTTTATTTAAAAAATAATAATATTAACTTTGTTCAGCGTGGTCGTGGTCAATTTTTCTGAAGAGGCAGACAGGAGAAGGAATGAACTGTGCAGAAAAGAAAGGCATTTTAATGCCCTTGGCTTTTTACTGATGCCGATGAATTTTATTTGCTTTATTTACCTTTCTTTACTCTAAAATTGTTGGTAAGTAAGGAGAAAGAAAGGAGGTTTTTGTAGGGGGCCCATCGTAATGATAATGACCAGACCACGGTGGCACTGGCAATGGGATGGCACCACCCGCACCTACCTTATCTTAAGCACCTCACCTCATCTCCTCAATAACGTACTTTTCATGATCAATTTCAAACCTACCGAACCTTTCTTTACTTTTCTTTCGTTGAACGGATACGAAGCGAGTATTACTATTATTATAATTTGTAGCTGTCACAATTAAATTGATGGATGGCCAACTACCTCCTTACATTAGTGCGGCTATTTGATCCTAAATCCCAGCCTGACTCGTCTTCTTGGGGCATCTTGAAATGAAAGAGGAAAACTAACGCTGTAGTACCTATACGTATGTGTTATGATGTGTCATTGGAATATGACCGGAATCTCTGCTTATTAGTATGATAGCAAACCCTAGGTGAGGTGATTATGGTACCCTTTTATTAAAAATTACTCGGAAAACAAGCCTGACTCATTACACGCTAGTTGATTATTTTCCTTGAATAAATGTAATTGGACACAGCCTTAACAAGTGTGATGGGCTAACCGACAAAATTGCAAGTAACGAACTGCCCAAGCTGCACCTAAGCCGAGTGCAAAAGTGAAACTGCCGAATTTTTCGCTGAAACTGCCTCATTCATAGCCACTACCTTTTTCGCAGTTCCGTCCACTCGACAGCAGAGAAAATGTGCAAATGCCTGTAAACATTTCCTAACTTTTAACTGATTTGATTAACATGGTCTCTCTCAGCTTGTTGTCTGTGTAAAGTTGAGTGAAGTGAAGTGATTACCACAATTTGATATTTCTGCACACATTTCACATTCACATTTCATCTCGTTGCGTGTGTCCACCTGTTTACTCATTGTTGTACAAACTGACTGACTGACTGACTGACAATTAGAAGGAGACGAAGAAGACAACGAAAACGAAGCGAGAGAAAAGAAATGGGAATTTCATTGCAAAATATAATGGATGGATGGCCGGCCAGATAACACGTCACCTTTTTTCATGCTGCCTACTCAATTTGCATACCAACTTTTGTTTTGCTCCTTCCTCATCTTTTCATTATTATTCATGTGAAATGAAAAGTTGAAGGTGTGATTTGATTTCAGCTAGTGAAGTGAGTGAGCAAAAAGAAAACGAGGACCAGTTTTGCCTCCAAGCGTGTGCGACCAGAATAAAAAGCACATGTCGGTAGGTACGAGAGGAGCGAGTCACCGTCACAGAGTTAGAATTTTCAGAGAAGTTCAGCAAGAGATTAGCTAAAAACGGTGACGTTTAAATCATAAAATGTGAGGGATGTGTCGGGAAGAAACGAAGCTCAACGTGCTTGCTTATCTTTATCACCATATCGCACACAAACCGTAACCTCTTAATCTGCACACACAGCACAAAGCCACACACCTTTTTTATCCACTTTCCATAACAGCTTTTTTTGCCCAGCGAAAAATTTCTAAGTCAACAAGACATCAGATAAGAAAAAGACACTCCATTTTGATAGGAACAGGCGAGGGAGTACAAGACAGAGACCTCGGACAACATTTTTTGCATGGAATTTTCCAAATAACATGTAAAAGAAAATTGCAAAAGTCTTCAAAGTGTACTAAATTTGTTATCTACGTCAATCAGGTAGAAAAACGAAACAGTTTTACCTGCTCGGTCTAGACTTGCCTTATTTGTACAAGAAAAATAAAGATAATGTTTAAAGAGGGCGATAATCGTAAATAAAAAGGAAAGTAGTTTAATTGACACTTCCTTCGGATATTTATTAGACTTTTATAAAGAGATTTTCGAAAAAAATAAATAATGTTAATATAGCAGAGGTAAATTGAGAGTTTTTTCCCTCTTTAAAATTCACATGCGTCCCTCGAGCATTTGACATGATGAAGATGAAGAGAGGATCGCAGCAGCACGCACAAAGATTTCGACCGCGCCACTGCACTGTCAGACTGAAGATTTAGATTTGCTGCTGCCACACATGACGGCAAGAGGATGAAAATGTGCCCTAATAATTTCTGCACTGCCTTTTCTGTTTACTCTTTGCACACCTTTTTGGCGAAAAAGGTACATGATCATAATAATAACAATAATAAATTTAAATTTAGTAATAATCATACAAAATGTGATATCAGTTTCAGGCTAAATACAATAAACGAGGTGCGGTCGCTCGATAGCTCGAAACATTTTTTTTTCTTGCAGTGAAGTTGTGGGTGAAGCAGAATTTTTTATTTTCAACTCACAATTCTGTTTTCTGTTCTTGTTTCATGTTCTTTAGAAAAGAAACAAGAATTGCTCAAAAAATTCTTGTGCGTAATATACGTATAATACACACAATAATCATACGAAAGGAAAGACTAACAAATGTTTTAAATAAATTAATCATGTTACGTTTTTGCCATTCTTTCAAGAGGAAAAAAAATGTAGGCAGTTGCAAATCGCTTCGCTTCGTTATTTAAAAAACAGATTTTGAGTGAAAAATTGGGAAAAAAGCTGAAGGCAAATCGAGTCAAGATAAAAAGGCTATGCTAAAGCTGATCCGTATAAGCCTCTATCTCTACCACTGACCACGTGCTAATCATCCTCAAAAAAATCTTTTTGCTCAAGCTCATTTTTTGATACAATTTTCCACTGATTCTGTGCAAAAATTAACTATTACCTACAAAGGTTGATCAGAGGAAAGAAACTGAAAGGATTTTTTTAATTCACTCTCGGCTATTTTATAATTTAGCTGTTTAATAATAAAAATTCTTTGCGGCTAAATTTTTTCCCCTTGATTTCTTAAGACACTTTTACTATTAACAACACGGCAGGGCAAAAAAAAGCTTAATGTGTAATGTAATGAATCAGCAAACTTGATTTTTTTTCAAGAGGTGAAACAAGTGGAAAGAAGAAGTGGTCAATGAGTGGAATGATTGATTGATCAGTATCGGTTGTACGGTGACACGAGGAGGTCGGCCTAATCGTAAAACAATGCCTATAATTACCAATTAACTCGAGTGGATACCTAAGCAAGAAAAAAAATTGTTTGAAATGTAATAAAGTTTACATTCAGATTTCAGAAGCACAAGTTATTCTGCTTTGGATTTTCGTTTGCTTCCAAAATTAAAAATGTACCAATTACCAGAGTCTTGTATAGCGTAGTGTGGTCAAAGTCAAGGGTCAACTCAGCAATCAAGAACAGGTTAAAAGTAAAAATGTAAATATATTTTTGTGTCAAGTGGCTGAAATGGAGTGCAAGTGAAACGTTAACAAATGCTTGAACAAAAGTCTTTCAAATCCTTTGGTCAAAGTGTGTGCTACCAATAATAATAAATAATATTGTACTAATCACGTCATTATTCACGTTTACCAGCAGAAGATTTATCCTCTGTAAACTTCAAAGGAAACTGATTGAATGAAATTTAAGTAGTGAAGTGGAAAAAGACAATGCCTGAATTTCTTGATTTACCTCTCACCAATTTATTTATGTTTAGATTTTTACCGGTTTTCATTACTTCTTTCATAAGCTGCTGCGTCGTCTTTTTTTGCCGTTGCCGTGCTCACTTTTCTTGTTCTTTTGAAGGTGATGGCAAATAATGAAAAATTTTGGTAGTTAATGCTTAAATGCAGTTTATTTATTTATCGATATTTATTTATTTATTATTATTATATGCCTATTGCGTTACGAGAGTGACGCTGGCGATACTGATTTATTGATAAGTTTCCCTTCTCGACATTTTCAACACAACTTTGCTTTCTCTTTCCAATTTTTATAGAAAAACACTTAAATGCTTTTTTGCAATTTATTTATCGTTGAAAATATATTGCATTATCAAAATGGGTCAAGTACGTAACTTGTCAAAGAAGTCAACTAGGAAACGACATTGTGAAATGACTTTACTCAAATTTACTGCAAAAAAATAAAAATGAAAATAATGACCATCTTTGTTATCTTGTTGTTTGTTACCTACCTTTTACACTTTATATTTTAGCGTTTTGTTAAAGAAAAAAATATCGCTGCTTTTCGTTTTGCTACCTATTTGTAATAAAATTGATTGTCGCTTTTACGTCAATAATCAATAGGAGGAAAAGTGGGTGAAGGAAACATAGGAAATTGGAAATTGTTTGATCTCTGATTTTTTTTACCGAATGTTCATGGTGAAAGAGAAAATCACACAATCACAAGAAAGACACGAAGAAGACGACAGTAAAGTAAAAGGATTCCGGCGACTCGGCTCACTCACGACTGCGAAGCGGCTAGTCGGGAACTAGCAGAAAAATTGTAGCATTTTCATGACTATGACAGGAGTCAGCAATGCAATCGCTTTTCCACGAGGTGAAGAGGGTAAATGGGAAAATGTATTGCAGAATAATAGAGCAGGATGAAAGCGAAGCGAGGAGCAAAAGCTCAGAAGAAAAAAGTAAAGTAAAAATGAATACAAAGTGAAAAGACTAAAGAAAGATTTATATGTGTGTGTAGATAGGTAAATGTTTTTGAGTTTGATTTCACTTGCTCCAGTTTCTCAGTGCACCCTCTAAATATATAAAAATACTTGTATACATAAAGCAATGTAATATAATATAATATAATCCAATCAAGCTACCTAAAAGCTTTGATTCTAATTCGGATCTGATTCAGTGTTTGCTTTTGGTTTGCTTTTGCCTGCCCATTTTCTGTATTTACAAAAGAAAAAAGCTGGCGATGAGCTGAGATGAGGGCGAGAGGAGAGGGAAAAGCAGATGAATCGAGATGATGCTTGTACCTCACTTACTTTGTAACTAAGGCCACAAATAAAAGGAAAGTAAAGCGTATTTCCTCTTTGAGCAGCTCAAGAAGCTTTTTTCTGCTTTAATGCCCGATAAATGCAACAGGACTACCGACTACCGCTGTGCTAATTCTTTTTAGAAGCATTTTGCGAAAATGAGCGCCGGTCAAATAAGCAGAGTCTCTCTCCTCTCTCGAGTTCCATAAGTCTCTGTCTCGCTGTTAAGCCGATTTTATTTATCATCTCTTCGATTTTCTACTACTGTCGTACCTACTGGTCATACGTACAATACTATGTATATTTTGCGGTTTTCCATTTTCATGTACCGTATGTAGCACCGAGTACTGAAAATTGCATCTAGTCTCAGAGTATCCCAGTCTAATCCTTGCCATTTTCCCTATTTCCTGACTACATATATATTGCAAAAAGTGCGAATGTGAATGCGAATTGCGAATGTTTGCCAAAAAATCATGGTTTATATTTTATTTCGTTTGTTGGCGGTGATGATGTTCTTTTCCTGATTTCGCATGCATTCGCATCCCATCCCATTTTTTTCCTGTCTGCTGCTACACTGCTGGTGATGATGAGGATGGTTGACACACTTTACTCCATGGAGGAAGCTCTATTTGTTTTGGGCGTGCTTGTGCTTTGCTTACTTACAATTTGGAATTTACAATAGAAAAAGAAACGGAAGGAAAGCTGAAGAAAAAAGAGCCACAACACTGCCTGCTAACATAACATCATATCACTCAGAGCAGAAGAAAAAAATTGCAAGTCTCAAGTACATGATCATTATTTTATTGTAGTGTTGTGGAAGAAAACCAAGGCTATAACTTAACATTCATGACTGCAACTCTGAAGTCTGTCTCAACTCGAGTTTGTTCATCTTTCTTTTGTATTTTCGTATCGTCATCGCAATCATATTAGAATATAACGATGAGAGAATTTTGGTTTTTTTCGTTCTTCCTCATTTGTTATTGTCTTGGAGTTCATTTTTTGAAAATGTTTTACAAGATAAGTTCGCCAGCAGCAGAAGATAAGTTTAGAGTTTGGAAGAAAAGCAAGGAAAAAGACCTTTGGTGTTTTGTTTGTTTATTTATTTACTTAATTTAATGCGAGTTGAGACTGAGACGCGCGCCGCTTTGGACCTATTATTTTTTTCTTCTCCTTTGTCTTGTCCTTTTTATGATACTCTTCCATGTTTTACATCTCCCAACGTCCATTTATTTAATATTTTTATCTCATCTCGGTCTTATCTATTACCAAGTTTACATGGAATCGAGCCTCCAAGCTACATAAATACTGCAAACAACACAGCTCCTATCTAATTTGCATAAGCAAAAACGGTGCAATAATTCTAAATAAATGGTACATAAATATTTGCATTTCTTCAGCACGTATTTCAGTTCAGCTACTAACAAAACAAATTTTCAGCTTCGCCTTGTAAACTCCCTTGCATTGCCTTGGAGTTTCCCTGATGAAGTGAATTTATTTAAGATAGGCACTCGGTAAACAAAGCAAATTTATTTTAATTCCAGCCAACGCACACAATTTTCCTTTACTTAATCATTTCATCTCAGCCAATTTAAATTCCTCTCAATTAACTCAAGCCAGACATCTCGACGAGAGAAATGAGCAAGTGTAAAAATATGTAGCATTTCCACTTCCTTTTTTTCTCTCCTAATTACTTTTCGCACCAGAAAAAAAATTTACCTTTTAAGAAAGACGTTTGTCGTTTTGGTTCGAAAACCTGGTTTCTCACTTACAAGTTATTTTCAGACTCAATTTCTCAATTTCAATGTGACTCGTCTCAACTTCACTTCCTGCGTGCATTACCCTCCCAGAAGAATGCATTTACCCCTGATTTCCTCTTTCTGGGGTCACAAACACAACACAAAATATAAATATTCCTTTTCCCAAAAATGTATAGGCATCAGTCAGTCTGCAACAACGCGTGCATCCTCCCATTACCGTTAAACTCGTAACTATTCCACAAAAGAGAGGAGCAACACCCAAAAATGTGTTTTATGACGAATGTGAATGCGAATGTAATGCGAGCATTAAGCGGGCCATAAATTACAAGGGAAGAGCTACTAAAAGTGCAGCTTTCCAATTCAATCTAATGTAATGCATTCCCATCTCATTTCTCTGACTCTGCTCACTCAACTCAGTTAAGCCTGGTTTACTTGCTGCCAAAAGGAAATTGGTGGAAAGTGGCTAATAAATGCTATTCACAATGGCCATGAAATTTGACGGTTATGGTGCAGTGAAAGAGACAAAGTTTATTCTCGAGAGTAGATAAAATACCTCCGGTTAAAACACAAACAACATAAAAATACAACATTTCTCTCTCCTCGCTCATTCTTCTGCTGACTTTTCGCGAAGAAATAAAAAATAATGCTTTTCACCAGCTGCACCAAATCTGCACTGCTCAATATCCACATTCACCGTAACCTATCACATTGCGCGCATGCATTAGCGAATTGCAAGGTGATTAATGGAAGCAGAAGAAAAAATGCTAAGCTTATTTTTAGTGAACTTCACTCACGTCACGTCTCGTCACGTGAAACTAAAGCACGGTTAAATCAATGCAATATAGCACTGTATTTAACAGAGCATCAGCATTTTTACAGAAGCTCTTTTCTTCAATGAAACTAGAGAAGGAAGGAGAATCTCTAATGAAGTAATTTTTGCCACGAAACCACGTCACTATCATCCACCATCATTAAAATGTTATCTGATATGCACATTACGCCCATAATTTTCTGCAGTTGCACCATGTCTTTCCTTTCCCCCAAAATGCCAAAAATGGCTGTGCTCAGTTTGCGCAGTTTAGTGCGAAGGAGGAAAAAGCCAAGGACCACAAATGACATTTAAGAGACACATTAGAGGTTACGTAATGTCAGAGCATGCACAGAAGTTACGTTTTATGTTACATGATATCCAGTCCCTACTGAATCAGTTTAGTGTGTCGCTTCGCCTTTATGGATCAACCTGTCCCATATCAATCACCACCCTGGTGAGCAGGGACCATCATAATTATTATGTAATCACTTTATTCATAATCCGGAACATGAAACTTGGCGACGTTTTGGCGGCCGCTCCAGAAACTCGTGTACTTATGTAGTTATAGTTATGAGACGAGGATTGAGTAGGGAGTTGGGTTGAGACACCAAAATATCTGTGACATAATCATAATGCTTATTGCAGTGTGGACATACTTGACACATGCGGAAATCTCTTTTACAGGAAGACACATTTTCGCTTTTTAATAAATATTTTCAACCACATTTCTCCTTCTGCTCCTGTCCGCAAAATAATTAAAAAGGGGATAAACTTAATCGATTTTTGAAAAATGTGGTGTGTGTGTGTGCGTGTTGCGATTGCGAGTAGTTCCAATAATACGGCAGAGGAAAAAAAGTTTCACAAAAATTTCAATTAATTTCCAATCCCACACACGACGTGAAGTGAATTTATAATTTATAAAGGTGCACACGCTCGCTACACTTTTTTATGGCAGGGCAATTTGTGATCATGATAATCACGATGATGATCACCATCAATGATCATGATGATCAGCGTGCTCGCCCTAACTTATTTTCTTCACTCATTTCTCCAACCCACACTTTTGACATACAAAATTTCGTTTTTGGATGATACATCCATAACTTGCCTTGTAATAATGTAATGACGTACAAGCAACAAGTACAAACTACAAATGAGCTGTAACAACAACGCAACCAAGGAAAATCACAGGAACTAAGGAAAAAATAAATTGTTCAAATGTTTCACTTTAAATTGGTGACATGACCAAAAATAAATAAATTTCATTGCTAAATAAACGATGTTGACGTGACGTGAGCAGTAGCTCTTTCCACGAGGACGACATGATCCATTAAGAAAATTGCGAAGACAAAGTGTGGACCTTCTGATCTGATTCCAAAAAAGCTAACCGGAAAAGATTACGCACGCACCGATTTTAAATTGGGATGTCCTCGAAAAACCAAAAAGTAAAAAAATGTCACGGAGCAGGAGCCTATTTAATAAATGGTCCCATTCACTTCCGGCTTTCAGTAGCAAGATAAGATAAGCTCGATTCGTAAAAGCTAAGCACCATTTGTCTTTTAGAGGAGAATCGATTTATTAAATTGAAGTGCTGAATTTAGCTTCGAACCGGTTGTACTTGCCAAAGCAGAGTCAGCCAGCCCGATTTTGATTTACATTTTTTATTTTCATCATTCTAATTAAGTGCTTCGCATTTTAGTAAGTGGAAAATGTCTGCAGACTAAAAAAGTGACGTTGTTGCGGTTGCAATGCAATGGGCGAAATCTTTTGGTGGCAAGATGAAGATGAGGATGACGCTAATGATCATTGCCGCATTGCTGTCATCATCAACCAAAAAAGAACTTGGTCAAAAAGTGTACAACGGCTTCTTGCAAAGTTGAATCAGTTGGGTTTGCGAACCTTTCAAAACTGACATTTTCACCATAAACAAAAAGGCAAATGCAATCAGGATAATGATAATGTTAGTCAATGAGCAAGTCTGGCTTTTCTATTCCACTAACAGCACTGAACAGAGTCCTCTGACTCACTCACACCCATCATGATATGCGCAATATGGAAAAAGGAATTTCTCAATCACATCACTGAACTGAAGATCAGTCAGAAATGGCCAGAAGCAGAAAAAACGAAATGGCCGAATGAAATGAGCGGCAGTAACAGCAGCGGCATGAAAGCAATTGCGAAACTTTTTTTTGCAAAACTGTTATTGGAAGTACTTTCTTTTCTTTCCTTTCTTCTGATTAAACTAGCAATTCATTGAACCTCTTCATTTTGAGTGCTGGCTATTATTTGCTAGGACAAAAAAATGTACCCGCAAAAACATACACACTCTAACCCTGGCCATTATGCATAACGTATGTAACAGTAACAGTGGTCTCATTCATATTTTATTTTTATTTATTTATTATACAGCCCCTTTCTTTGCTCTTGCTCTCTTTAGAATGCGAATCTGAAAAAAAGGACTCTGTGAACCGTGCTCATTATGAATTCCTTTCTACATTTTTGTATCCTTTGATACCTACTCTTGCATGCACTTATTTAGAGAAAGAGGAGATGCGAATTACGATTAGATACGACAAGAACTATTATGAATCATTAAGCAGCAGATTCATCTCAAGCACCCACACACACCAACAAGAACAAAAAAATTCGTCAACACAAAAGCAAAGTCTCCCTCTTCCTCCCAAATTACTACTCTTCAGATATTTTTATCTCGCCTTTATTGCCATCCAATCCATGCACCGTTTTCTCGTTCATTGTCCTGTTTTCTCTCCCTCTCAAAAATTTTGACGCTGCACCAAAAACCGAAAAGACAGACATGAAACGGCTTTTAAGAACAAGTCATCTTTCAACACAACGCACCAATGCAACGACAACATAGGTAGGTAGGACATTCTTTTCTTTCTTCTAAAAAAGATGCTACAGTTAAAAAAAGATTTTTACAGCATCTCCATCTCATTCTGATAAGTAATTACCACCACCTCTCTTCCCGGTATGCAGAATAGGGAGTCTAGACTATATTAGATACATACATGCACCACATTTTTTTTGTTGGTAGCAGTGGGCAAAATAGTAGGTGATTCACAGTTATCATTCATTATCAACCTTATCATCATCAACATTCATTATCTCATTCACACCAACCAGCAGCATCGGACGGACACCGTCACTGCCACAAAAAAAAAATCTTCTTCTAATCTACATAAAACTTTGGCAGCTAAATAAGTGAAGGTAAGAAGCCGAGTTTATTTTGTATCATATCTTAAAGAAGAAAGACCGTGTTTATTATTATATTGAATGATTACTATTATCATTATCATAATTTTGCTACCAACATGGTCATCATTACAGTGATCTTCATACGGCACCAAAAAAAACGGACCACTCTAAAATAATACAATATAATAAATATGAACAAAGAGATGGATGGGAAATTTTTTGACAGTGTGCCAAACGGACCAGGAGCAGTTTGCAATTTTCAATTGGATTGCATCAATGCTTTTGTTGGCGCTTGTTGGTGGCAAGAAGGCAAGGGCAGGAGCAGGAGGCGAAAGATAAAAACGGAGAACCGCAATTTTTCCTTTTTCGTCATCGTGCTCTTCTCCCTTACTATTTTCATACCAGCTTCAAACTTCAAAGTTCAACAATTCAACTCCCGAGACCACCACCACCGCAGTGAGCCACGCCAGGGAGAAAAATGCGAATCTCGATTCTTTAATCAACTGCAACTGCTCTTTTTAGTGTGAACTCAAAAATGAAAAATATATTTATGCACTACCTACCTCCATCCACCATGATTCTAGCTGCTGATAAATACCACGAGCGAGAGCGTTTCGTTTTCTTCGTTTTATTCACGTTGTGTTTCATTAAATCACGAATTACTCCATTAAGTAGCAACTCTTACATAATCATAATAATAATACTAAAATGATAATCACTCGCTGAATCTACCAACACCATTTTCGCAGTGCAGCTCTCATCTTTCAAAAAATCTTTATCCCACACGCATCTCACTTCAGTCTGACTCTGGCTGAACCGCAAAAAGTAGCTGGTGCCAGTGGTGGTCATCAAGATGATGATTAGGATGACGGTGGCGTTCGTTCAAGAAAAAAGAGATTTTTGCTCCTGCTCTTCATTCTTGTCAATGAAGAAGATGAAGAGCGTGAAGGGAAAGAGCTGAGTTGAGAGAGGAAGGAACGGGAACGGAGTTGCGCAGATGTTGAAACAATTTTAATAGCGAGTGCCAAAAAACAACTGGGAAAAGGCGACGCGAACTATTTGATCAGACAGAGGAGAGTTTTGACAGGGAGGTAATATAATAATATAATGGAACGTATGTAATATGGACGCTTATTATATTATAATATTTATATGATCATGCTTATTATTTGACACGAGTTCCGACCCGAGAAATCATCTCATTTTATGGCAGTTCAGTTGACTGCTCCACCTCCGCAGAGAACTCAAAACTCTTCTTGTGAGAAGGAATTTGGTGCGAGATTGTTTTTAAGAAGATGAGATGAAATGAATGACAAGACGCTTTTTTCTTGCTCTTCATTGAGACGGAAACCTCCCCGAAGCCAAATAGTAAACAGCTCCGTGGCATTTTTTATTTTATCGCTCAGTTCAGTTACGAAGGGTCAAAGCCTTTATTTGGCATCAAGACGGAAAAAGATGAGAATGAACTGAAGACGGTGGGCTGCTCAAAATATAAAATGAGATGAGCAGAGTTAAGCTATAATTTGAAAATAGGTAGCCATAAAATAAAATAGCCAGAATGAAGCCACACAACTTGGATGCTATATTAATACAATCTCCTCATATCACACAAGAAGATGAGAACGAGAAGGCTGTAAAGAAGAAGAAGAATAACGGTACGATATCCATCCATTCATCCA
Source organism: Cyphoderus albinus (assembly GCA_021029165.1). NCBI lineage: Eukaryota > Metazoa > Arthropoda > Collembola > Entomobryomorpha > Paronellidae > Cyphoderus > Cyphoderus albinus. The sequence goes on from VYYJ01000208.1 coordinate 49,326, forward strand.
TCCATCCGTTTTTTAATTTTTCAAGAAGGTAGAAAACATTAAATTATTTTTGTACTCAAGAACACTCTTCGAGATGGAGTAGGAGAAAAATTGATAATGTTACATGATAAAATGATAAATCAATCGGAAAGGTGACGAGGTGGACACCCTTCGATCACGAACAAATCGTTTTCAACTTCAACTTCGTCTCGAGCCACAAAATATGCAGACGGAGTTCTTTGTCTCTGTGTGCAAAAATAAAATGAAGATGGAGCATTGAGACCCTATTTAATCCCTAATTTGATAAATTTGATAATCTCCCTGTCTCTCAAGCCAGACATCCCCACATAAAAGTAAATTATTTATTATTATCATGGTCTTGCTGTTGTCTGCAAAAATATGTTCATTTTTGGTGCAGCCGATCGATTTTCACGAAGAAATTTATACAAACAAACCTGTGTAATGTATGTACCCATATTAATATAAATATTCAATGTGCATAATACACACATTATAAATGATGCGATGTGACCATCGATGATCATGACGCGGTTATCATGTTGAGCTTTTTGCTCATATTCATATCGCAAATAAATGAGGGACTTGAGAGTTGATTGAGCATGGCAAAGGGAGGGTTCGACTCGATTATCAAGATTATTATTTAGATTTTGACTGCAAAGAAATTTGAAAAAGTATCAAGGAGCAAAAGTTTATTTGCTGTTGTTGACGTTCCTGTCTCTTTTTTCTTTCATTTGTCGGCATGCATGAAGATGAAGCTTATCACAATATCAACTGTAAGTCAAGAACAACAACGTGAGTCGCATTAACCTATTAACGTTCATCTCGCGAATCATCATCAATTTATTAGTAACGTTTGTAGAACTTGCTAAACTGAACTGAAGTCATCTAACTTTTTTTTTCATTCTGACATAGAAGAAGTGAGAAAAAACTTGCCTCTGTCATGTCAGATTCAGATTCAGCAGCAAGAGCAGGGGCTACGTAGTAAATGTAGATTTTACAATTTCGCTAAGCATCATAATCTTGATGATCACGATGATCATTGAAAAAGCGTGAAGCCAGGGTTTGATGATGATAATTATTAGCCTCTGACAGATTGCTTTTGTCTCTGTGAAAAGAAATGAAGTTTTCAGAGAGGAAAACAAGCGCGCGGAATCAAATGGGTGGTTTGTGTGCGTGCGTAGCGCACTATCGCCTTTGGGTCATGTCAAGCACATAACAGTCAAACACGATCACGTGCGCTATGATGATGTTGAGAAATTGAGAGAAGAAGAAAGGACGGCGATAATCAGGATAGGAGGATGATTACGATGCCGTTAAAATTAATAGCAATTATATCTCCGAGTGAGAGAGAACAACGTAATAAAAGGCAAACTGCACTTGGCCTGACTGCCGGAATCCCTTTGAATTGAATTTAAAAGAAAGTGGAGCTCGAGTTGCAGTTGGAGCAAGCAGATGAAAGAGAGAAATACGAGCGTTCCGCAAACAAGTCAGAATCTGAGTTGACAGAGAATACGACAAGACACGACGCATAAATCATCGCATGTCAAGAAGAATATGACTCTTCTTTCTTTTCGCATCTTCTTTTTTTCATTTTGACAATAGTAAAAAAATCAAAGAGAAAGACAAAAGTCAACAGTCAACAATCTTTTTTCTCTTAATTTCTTAATCAGCAATAGGAAAAAAGCAAGAGCAATTATCGATTTCCCTTAATAAGTTTATCTAATGGAGATTCTAGACCAAAGATTTGTTACAAGATATTTGCGTGTGTGCGCGCGCACCAACTAGCAAAGTTCAGTGGTGCAATGCTGCAGTTAGTTGAATGAATGAAAGACAGAGTTCGGAGCCAGTTTTATCGATTTGCATATTATTACACACATCAACACAGCACATGACACAGTGTAAGTGTAATGTGACCACTTAGTTACAATAATGTGCACAAGACAACAGGTATGAATCTATCGAAAAGTGCAATAATGAAATCAAAATTCAAAATCAACCTGTGCGCTGCATTTTTTTTGACTGATTACTCATTACAGTGGCCGTGGCCACACCACAGCAGCAGCAGCCCCGTTCTCAAACAAACGATTATCATTAATATGACACGGCAACTGCAAATGAAATCAATCACGTCACAAGCAAAACTTTCACAATCTACACAATCTGCTACAAAGTTTCAAAACAAAATCTATTGTGTTGTCAATGTCAACTTGTCCACATGTGATCGATCACGATCAATTAATAGACAACCCAAATACTAATAAACCAGTATTTAAGTGTTATGCTTTAATTTTGCTTGTGCTCACTCACTCAGTCACTAGTCACAGTCACCAACTTTACTTTCAGATTCGAAAGAGTGAAATGAAAAATGTGGACACGAAGGAAAAGAAATGAAACCCGACGCGTTTTTCCTGTTACGTTACGTTCTGACAATCCTCTCTTCTCTCCGGTCGGTCTACCTTAACAATGTAATGTAACATAATGCAAAAGCAAGTTGATTTTTTTCTACAACTCATATCAACATGAGGATCAGCGAAACTATGCGGATAAATAAGTGAAATGAGCAAGGAAAGGAGAGCAGTGGCAATTCTCTTAGATTGTACATCGCAATGAGCAATATTTCTCACTTAATTAGCTTCCATTACAAGCAAATCAACGTGCATGAATTCTCATTTAAGAATCCATTTCGCTTCGGAATCGAGTTCGAGAAATGCTTATCATTCTTATTATCATTATCATTTGAGAAAAGTAAGCATGGCGCATAAAAATAGGAAAAATGCACTTCTCTCGTTCCTTCACTCAGAATAATAAACCCAATTGCTTCTTCGCCTCACTTCACTCACCACCATATTATTATTTTGGATATCCAATATTTCTTTTCTACTGGCTTCGTTGCGTGTTTTCATGCCGTTTTCTTGATTGTGCTCCCTTTCCCTCTGCTTTTTCTTTTGTCAGAATTCGAAGTCGTGTCGTGTCTGCTCCATTTCGCCTTTCTCCCGATTCTCATAAATGTAATGTAATGTAATATGGAATTCTACAGAAAAATAACTGAGTTCACCTTGCTCTTGATTTCCCTTCATCACCAAAGTTTCCTTTTTCGCTTTATTATCCTCATAATCATATTCATGTCATACGGATACATGGTTTAGCCATGAATATGAATACATTATTTTTTTCACTCCTGCTACCTGATCTGCACTGAAATTAGTTTTGCTTCACATTTTCGTTCCTTGTTCCGTTCCTTCCCTTTTACCATTGCCGACGCACTGTGTATTGCTCTTACAGAACAGAATCAAAAAACTGCCAAGTCGAATGGAAATGCGCACCAACACCACCAAACGGACCTGCAGCCAGGAGAACCAAAAGCAATTTTCTCTCGTGTGATGGTGTGATGTGATGCGATCACGACGACGAACATGATTATTACAGCCATCGTATGTATTTACTAGTGCCGTTGTGTTCTGCTTCTTGTGACAACGACCACGACGGAAAATAAATGACTGCTAACTAGAAAAATTCGTGGTTGGTGACGACCGGCGGAGGAAAATCATGATTATGACGATGTTCATTTCATGTTGACGATCAAAACGCGGTGACGACGACCTTATGACTCTCTTCTAGCGCCACTGGCATTGCGCCGCCCAGCTACTTTACATGTGTTCTTTGACACTATGATACGCACGGCGGTTTTCATCTAAAGATAAAACGATGGAATTTAGGAAGGAAAGCGAAAAGTATTTAGATTTGACATTTGTTCACAAAGTAACAAAGTTGTATTTTGTAGTGACAACATAAAAAGGAATCATCCACTCCATGCTTTTCTTAAAGTTGACTAAATAAGTCACCCCATGAGCCTAAAAATGGTCTGAGCGTCTGAGCCATTATACCAGCAAGTCAATCAGATAGATATTTAAAAGCTGCATTTAGTTAGTTAGCAATCAGGCTAAGACAGTAAAAAACCACATATAAAAAAACACCACCAGATTTTTCGAGTTCATCAGAGTCATGGTTTATTTCGATTCATTTCACTCAGTTAAATTCCGCTTGCTGACTTTTTTCACGCTTACAATTCTTATGTTGCGATCGATAAAGAAAAACGCTTCTTTGTTCTTTATCGTTCGTTGGTGAAACTAGAGCAGATAAAAAGTTGACAAAAATCGAAATGAAAGAGAAGATGGAAGAAAGTTTTCTTTCCAATTTCCCCTCGACAGTTACTTACTAATTTTTGACCACACACCCAGCCCAACCACTAACAGACCACAGACAGAGATACATATCGAGAAGATAGCAGAGAGTAATAATGCATGTTTAAAATAATGACATATAATTCATTAATTACACTTCGGAGGCGGAAACGGACGAAGCTCTTACGGAGTAAAATTATACTTACGTACTACGTAGTATGTATGTTTTACAGAAGGAAAGAATTGGATAACAACTTTTGTTCCAATCAATACATTTTATTTCTGCTTATCGCTTCTCACTGGCTGAAGGTAATGTAATGTGACTGCGACCAACATAACCTACAGAAATTCCATCCCGATCCCAATCAGATCGGAGAGCAAAAGATAAAAAAGTAAAATATAGAACGCCAATACTCCTTACAAGAGTAAATATACATATACCAATTGTACACATAACACATTTTTAAATATCCGTCTTTTCTTATACACACTATTATGTGCGTTATGTACATATCGTACGTGATCGATAAGCTTTCGAGGAGAATTCTCTAAATTAATCCTTTCGCAGTCTCACGAGTGAGCAAAAAGCGTCTCCCCTGGGTAAATACAGCAGACACAGATACAATAGAATATTGCCAACTGTTGTGTTGGGAGGTGAACTAATTTCTGATGGAATGTTTTATTATTCATTTCCTGAAACAATCAAACTCCCCAACAAAAGGGATAAAGCTTCGAGCGGTTTTTTCATTCCATTTTCCCCTCGTTTCCTGAACCCATTTTATGGTAATGTAATAAGAGTAAACAAAAGTGACGATTGAGGATTTTAATGCGTGCGTGCGTACCACGATGGAATGGAGGAGGAAAAATGTAGATACGTGAGTTTTTATATCTATGATATGCAACTATTTCTCTCTCGAGTGCGTCGATCTAGGAATCAGCCAGCACGCAGGGAATGGGATTGGAAACACGAAGAGAATGGAAATGGGCCTAAAACAATTAGAAAACTGTCAATTTGCCCTGTTAAGATAAGTCAAGTGGAGTTTGAGTAGAGACTCATTTCACTTCATCCTATCCTTTGACTCCATGCGAACAAAGTGAACGCAACCACGAAAACAATAAAAAAGAGTTTAATTTAAGCAGTCTGCTCTATTCTTTTTCTCTTCACGCAAAACCAATTTTGATGTGTGTGCTTTACTTTTCGAGCCGGAGGTGGTTGTTCTTATTGTATTGTAATGGAATGCCTTAAATATACCTACACCGTTTTGTTGTTTGGCGACAAGAAGATAAAAGTAAAAACGAAATGCTCTGGTGTTGGCTAAACTATTATTATGTATCTGCTTGTTGCCGAGCACATTGAAACATTAACATGGTTCGACTGACTAAGGCAGTGAGTCAGTGACTGACACGTCGTAAAGTTACCTCAGGGAAAGATGTTACGAGTTATGAGATGAGACTTTACGAGACACAATGACGCTTTTTTATGCCCTCGTGTGACATGTACAAACATGATAAGAACATTGAGTCAACCAGTCAACTCGAACTACTGACATGGCACCCATTAAAAAGCAAGTGGCACAAATGGAAAATTGCAAAGTCGGTAACGTAAAATAAAAGTAACAATTCTACGAAATGGAATTGAACTGAATGGCTATATCTATGAAAGTAAATTCCGGTGGTCGATTTTATCTGTCATATCAGCAACTTGGCACATTCGACGGTCAAGCGAAGAAAGTCCCGATGGAGCACTTGATTTGGAACACAATAATGAGACTTGTGCAGCACTATTTCTGAGTGGACATGAGATAAAGTACATTACATCAGATGAAAAGTCAAGATACCCCTACTTTCTTACAAGATAACGATGTCATGCCGTTTCGATTTCATATTCAATGGGAATGCGAAAAATGTCACCAAGAACCGCAGTAGCGTAAAATTGATACATGAGATATGATATGATGAGTGACTTCCAATTGCATTTTTGTTTGTTCTACCATGTTTTTCATCTTATCCTAAATCTGCTATTATCTGATAACATCTCATCATCAAAGTGCATCGCACCGCACAGCAGTGACAGAGAAAAACAAAGGAGATTCAGTCAACAAAGTTTCATTTTCATATTTCAATTTCATGCTTCGCCAAGCTTCAACTTACACTTTGTAGATGGAATGGGATGCCGATGTCGACCAACGCTGACCGAAGGTAAGGAGACCCTCGACTCGATGCAAGTTGTCGTAGTAGAGATGTCAGATGTCGATGTGACCATTTTCGTATTTATACTAGCTTATTAATAAGTAAATGCGCACATTTACAACTGCGCCACACCGGTTTTTCAAATAAAAAGTAACGTTTCAACTCAACTGGAACTGACAGCAATAAAAACAAAGGTATAAATTATTCTTCTGGGCACACAGGTAAATAAAAGGTGATTATTGCTCTGTTCTGTTCAGCCACACTGCCTTTGCTAATAGTCATTGTAGTTATTATAATATCGTATCAGTCAACTTTTTCAAGTTTATGATTTTGCATAAAAAAACTCTTTTTGTCCATTTTAGCTTTAACAATGCTCATGATCAATAATGTTCACTATTATCAACAAGTGAGTCTCCCTTGCAATTCTATTCAATTCAAACTTCTTTATTAATGGTTCGCTTTTAATAAACTAACAAAAGAGTGGAATGGAAAACCGCACAAATCACAGGGGAAACAAAGAAAACGTCACCGAAAAAGAAACCAACGCCCACCCACGCACACACACTCAGTCACATAGGAGCAACCATACAAAGACAAAATTTACTTAGCCTAGCCTAAAATAAAAGCACTGTTCTGTTTACTTATTCCTTAGAAAGATGAAACGCCACGAAATCACTGTAATATTATAATGGAAACAGTAAAAAACCCGCAAACGGTTGCTAACTCAAGATAATGCTTGTCTTTACAGATTTTCAACCAAAACTAAACTCAAAATGGATGGCTTTTATTCAGTTCCTCTCGCCCAACTCCTTTAGCTACAGCTTCCGCTCGGAATCAACGACAGGGAGTGAATAAGCGACAGAGACACGAAGGCACTTGCTTTTGAGCCGTTTTTTCATTATCTCGGCAAAATATTGGGATTGAGTTGGAGCTAAAACTGAGAATGGGACAATTACTCACTGTGTGGAGGAGCTGAGCTTGTCAAGTCGCAGTTTGTAATGTGATTGCATTGTAACAAGTGAAGTGAGTGAATGAGGCGTCGAACACGAACCCAAACGTGAGCCTATTCCATTTTACGTAATTTTTTCCCTGCTCAGCTTGCTCAACCAACGCCGGCACTAGCATAAGCGTTAGCGCCAGGAAGGCTCGCAGCGTCAGCAGCACCAAAACAACGGTGTGGTGCCATTGCCTTTTAACTTGTAAAGTATCGTCTTCTAACTCCCTCCCTACACACTTTTCTCAAAAAATCCCTTCACATCCCCTGTATTTGATTTCAGCTAGAGTCAAGTATATGCAAGAGTACAGAAGTTGAGCGCTAGTTAGTAAAAAGAAAAATCTCCCTCTTCAGTGCTGAAAAAAGTGTTCAGTGCTCGAAGAAGGCAGCAAGGAGGGATAGGCAAGGCACAGCCTCTTCTTTTCTGCTTCCGACACGGGTGGATGGACATGAATGACTACTGTTTTAATTACACAGAACAAGATATTATTCGCGAGAATTAGAGAAGATCCGACAAGCAGAGGACGAGAATCGCTTTTTCTACACACATCAACAATCTAGAAAAGAACAGGGAGCAACAATGCGATTCTTGTCGGCTGCAATGTATTTTTGTGATTGTTGTCGATGTCGATGTCGACTTGACTTCGCATGACTTGGTTATCATCATGCTCCTCTGCCCTTATCATTATCATTATTTACTATTGCATGGACGTCTATTTAGCGAATGCGTGCATGTTACATGCATGCAATGCAATGCTATGCATTTTCGAGTATTTTTTCTCTCCACCAATTTTATTTTTTATTCAATTATGTACAAAAGTTGGTAAATAAAATATTTTGTGAAAAAAGGTCTTAAAATGCATAACGGGGATTTTCCTTTTTGGTGCGTTTTACTGCAATAATCGCAGAGTACAATTGAATTTATATTATTTATTTGCGGGTTACAATAACATAGAATTCATTCTTCCCATTGTTATCCACTCTCAGTACAGATTTTCGTTTTGATGAGAAGCGTGCTTTTTATTCTATCAACTTTTCTTTCTTTGCTTTGACTCAATTCAGACGTTTAGAATAGAATGAACGCTTTGAATAACGCAAAAGCTGCTTAGCTTTGTTATCTTGGCTATTTATTTATTTGTTGTTAGAAACGGAAAATATTTATTGTTGCCTTCTTAATCTCGTGTTTCGCTACAATCAAATCACTTTTCATTTTTTTGCTCAATTAAACCTAAACCCGTGCCTTGTGAACAGAACAACAATCACTGTGTGTACATTTTAACTACCTAATTAAAATCCTAGCTAATCCACACTCTATATAAGATTCGCAGATTAATCATTAATTAATCATTGAATAATTTCATTTTGACTTTGTGCGAAAATGAATAAATTTTAATTTCTACCACCAACAACAACAAATGTATGCGTATCAAGTACCTAGTAGTGTGTACATTTTAAAGTATCTACATTTTTTCTCTTGGCTAGATTTCATAAGTAGAAAATGTACGTTCAACTTGTAAGGCACTACCGAAAAGAAATGCGCAGACTGTGACTTGACCACCCACAAACCACCAACCAACGTACCGTAATTCTGTGCAAAATGGGTGTCTTCCTTTCCCACTTTGATTTCTGTGGTGGGGTTTTGCAAAAATTAAAACTTGACAAATACGGTACTGTCTGTACGGTCGGTGGTGGTTGCTTGTTTACCTTGCTGTACAGCATTTACTATTTATTATTTGATTTGATCCTGCCAAAATTACCAAATAATCAAATCGCAATCAAAGCCCAAGTAATCACGTAAGAAAAGAGAGGTATCATAATCAAGATGATGAAATGAGGGGAAGTCCTAATCACAATACAAACAATCGAAAAAGCCCACAAGGAAATATACGTATTATTAGATATTTTTTCAGAATCGATTTTTTTCACACTGTCACTGACCGCTGTGATGCTGCTGCTGACAATGAGTCATTTTGTCATTTTCTAGATTGACTCAATCCTTCTAGAAAAAGATGTTGAAGATTTAATAGGAAAAGGGTTGAAAGAACAGGAAAGAATTGAATTGTTGAGGACACGTGCGTGCGTGCCTAAAGTAAGAGAAAATAAATGTCCCATTTTCCTTCTGGTTGTGTGTGTACACAAAATACGCAAACAATCTCATTTTCGTCACCGCAATATTAATCGTGCATCCACCTCCACCGCCCCTTATCAACTCTCATCACGTCACATAGATCGCATCTCGAAAACCAAACTAAAATGACAAAAAATCGAGCCGTGACGGAAGGAAGGAAGAGACGAGTGGATTCTTTGCACTCACTCAATTCAGATTGAGATTCAAGCAATTCGGAGAAAAGGTTTCATGATCAGAATTTATTGTCCTCTGAGGAAAAGATGGGATCATGATAATCACATAGCTCGCTGATAAAAGCCGCAGCGGATGCACGTATTTATCGTTACTACCTTAAATAAATATTCAATGATTTTGCATTATTATTATGAAGCAGCAGTCACAGCCAGTGCAGATTTATAATTTTCGCTCTTGCATCTGTCCTAATAAACCGCAAAATGAGGCATCTCCCTTACTCATGCCATTGCATACGCCAACCCAGCCCTGTGAACATCCAAAATGAGGGAAAATCTATTCCTTTTTATAAACTCTGTTATTAGTCATTTTGAAAAAAATGGCAAAGAAAATAGAAACCTGGGTTTAGGATTTTCTTCTGCTTAACTTGGCTTTTTAGCACGCCTAACTTCACTTGAGCTTTCACCGTTATTTATTTAGAAACTTGAAAATCGACAAGCGGTAAACACTCGCTAAACACAAGACCGACGAAACGGCCGACTTCGACATCGTCATCCTCTTACTAATCATCATTATCATTATTTTATGATTATCATCATCATTTAACTTAGAGCTCGAACTAACTGAAAAATCATGCTGACTCTGAGATAATTTCTTCTTTTCTGCAAAAAAAGAAAATCTTCATTTTCCTTTGCACTACAAGTAATTTTTGTTACAAGCTCACTCACAGAAAATTAATGTGTGTGAACATTTATAATTGCGTGTCATTTTTAAAAGCGCAATTCTTGATGGAAGCTTAGCCATAAAATAGGTAAACAAAACCTATCCATCCATTTCTTTTGTTGACAATGCTAATAATAATGGTAATGACAGAGAAATCAGTCAAAGATCTTTTTAGTGTTCAGCACAAAGCCTTTTTCGTGTTTGGTCGCTGCCTCCCTTTGGGTTATCAAGCAGAAAAACGCTACCTTCATTGGCTGGCTTGTTATTTTCTCATGGTGCCAAGTGCCAAACTCGGGCTCGGTGCACCTGAAAACCCCATTATTAAATCCCCTTTAACAAGAACACACTTAAATACAAGTCGCAAATTGAGATTCGAAAAAAATATCTAGTTACCAATCTTCATTTTTACTACTTGTTTATTTCATGTTATGCTTTATTAACAATTAACGAAGCAAATTTTTATGCTCTCTGGCAAGTAAATACGAGAAGGACTTAGTTTTTCGGGAAATCGTTTTTCGCTAGTTTGCAAAATTGGATTTTTGCAAGTAATTATTATTAGGACTCTGTTAACATTCTCCTTTTATGGGTTGTTCTTATGTTAGTATGTACTTTTTTATGTTAGTCTCTTCTCTCTCAGAACAGCTTTTCTCATTCACCGGAAGAAACTGAAACTGGCAATTAGTCTTTGCTCAATTATTAAATTTAAAGATCGACTGTTCCGTTTTTCTCCACCTGCAATCTTTTACTTGATTTTCTCTCTCTGAAAATGGCAAACTAAAATACACATGTATAACCTAATACAAAGGATGCCTCATTACTGTAATCATAAGTTATGTTGCCAGCCAACATTTGTTTAACAAAGCAAAAAAGAAAAGTCAGCCTAAAAAGTCGCTTCTTTGTAAAAATGTTCTTGTTCTTGTTTGGTTGCAGAGATGAGATTCTCGATTTTCGATCTCTTGTTAAATTTATTGCTTTCTTTGTTATCATTACTTCATTGTCTACACCATTATCACTGCATTTAGATGAGGTCAGATTATAATCACTCTACGATAAGATGATTACGATTAAATTAATACATAGTTTCAATTCCACAGATAATATTTAAATCGCCCTATGTACATAGTCAAAAATACAAAAAAAAGTTAAACTTAGGTATTAAAAGTTAATAGGTATTAATAATGCGCTTATATCGTTTCAGAAAAGAAGTCCACCAGGGAATGGTGGTTGAGTGCAACTCCAACTCGAAATAGAATAACAAACAGCCATAAATCACTTCATTTTCATTCCCACTTCTGATAAATTATCTCCTCTTCCTTCTCATTCTCATGTGAGCTCTGTTCTAAATCAATGATAAATGCACCTTGTCTTGTCTTGCCTAGCCCTGTTTCGCCTTTGCAGAGAGTTCGTCGAAACGATACCGAGGTGAGGTCTACTTACTTAGTGCTTTGCCACTGACGAGGAGAATTGAACACAAATTACTCGAATCATCATCATTTATTTCCCCTGAGAGTGCATTCTATTACAACTTCTCTTCTTTCTTCGACATCCTCCTCCTCCTCCGCCCTCTTCTTTCTACCAGCAAAATTGCAGAGCACAAAGTAAATAAATAGCGCATAGCATTATTCACACAATACAATAAATTTTCAGTGTATCCCAAAAATAGCTAGGTTAATAATAAACTATTTAAATAAATCCACTTCGCTTTACTTAACAATACAATTGCTAAAGTGTGGCTATCATCATCATCGTATTATCGTTCATTTTATTATTCCTCGTGATAAGCTACTTATCGTATTAAATGTACACATACATTATTTCTCTTGGATTGCTTGCGTGCCGCGCGAGCACTGCAACTGCACCTTTGCAAATTGCATTTTACTATTTTACTGACTTACTAACTTCACTCACTGATTCTCATTTCATTCGAGTGATTTAAAAAGGGTAGCAGAACAGACAGGCCGACAGCTTGAAAATTAGTTTTTTCTTTCACTAAAATTTATATCATCTATGCTTATCGATCAAAACAGTGCACAAAGCAATTAGTGTGTAATGGAATGCGCAGTTCATAATTAGAATTGTGTATTCACACCTTAATAACAAATGCTCTGTGTACGCCACAAGAATATTAAGGAATAACTGACCACGTTGTCTACACCACACACAGACATGGCCGGTAACGGCTACACAAATTTGAAACCTGAGACTTTTCATTTAATCCGATAAAATTATTCTAATCTTTCCATTTGGCTACTGTTTACCATAAGGTGAAATATAAAACTTTTTTTTAAAGTACAGCACATCTACCAGCAATATCATTGCTAAAATATATTTATCTTGCTTTTTGCATTGTTACATTTAACGTAATTGCAATGATGATGGGCAATAATATTATTTTAATTGTACTTTTGGCACTTGCCTGCATTTATTTAAGTATTTTTACATTGCTCAAAATATGAGGCAGTAGGCAGTGGGCCACCAGGATTATCATTACATTATTATTATTATCATTATGACCACTTAAATTCTTGCGGATACATTGTTCAGCAACCAACTGTCAGAAATTGCGTTTGCCTTGTCTTGCAAAAACTGTATTTTTATGATTTCGTTAAATCCTAATCCTGTGAGAAATTTTTGGGAGATTTGTGGCGTGGCGTCGTTCCCATTTCTTCCTACTGATCCAAATATCGATGTCCATATTTTATTACGTTGCATTAGTACATTTCGACTTTTTATGGGAGTAGGAGCGATGTGGCTGCGAAGATAAGAGAGAAATAAGGAAGGATCAAGAAGGATTTTCTGACTCACTCAGTCGTCTTGTAATGAACTGAAATGAAATGTTATCCAAGCAAAAACAAAACATTCGAACGAATCCCTCGTAAATAAACTAATGTGCATGTTCATGCAATACAATCATCAAGAGCTGCATGGTGCAAGAAAAATAGAGATAAATAAAGCAAATAAAATCTATCCATTTAAATTAGACAAAATAGGAATGTGAGTGAGTAGGTAACAATTTCATATTTCATAAAAAGGTAGTAAAAATGTTACTCAAATGATAAATAATCATCGCAGTCAGTTATTTTTATTAGCGTTTCGTTTTGTATTTTACAGATTGTGTAGCTTATTACGTTTTTTGCTTGCACGCAGAAAGTTTTTTTATTGCTCGTTTGAACGTATGCATAGGTACATACATACAAGAATGTAAAAAGTTTCGTTTCGGCTAGTTTGCAATCGTTGGAATTTGCACAATTTCGTGTCCACTGCAAAATGCCAAAAAGGGAAAGAAACGACGAAAATAAATAAAAGCATGCATTTTTTACCTAAAATACTTTGGCTGATTTGATTAAGGGAAGGTATTTGATGGCAAGTAAAGTAGGTACACACATTATTACATATTAACTGCAAAAAAGGAAAAGCAGGACAGGAAATTATTTCTGGAATGTGATATGTATTAATAACAATCCATCTCCATCACATTACAAAATTACATCGGACAACTTATTAAATTGGGTGGGTCGACAAACAAGAATTAATTTAATAATACGTATGTACTAACCAGTAAATAACATGTAAGCCTTGTTGTAAGGCTTTTTCGTACGAAATAAAATCTAATAAAAAATGCGTAACGTAGCAATGTAATTCGGTAGAAAATGTGGAAAAGTAGTGCGTCCGGATAACGAGACAAAGTAAACAGCTGGCGGATTACGCGATGTGGCTGTGGCTGTGTACTTAACTTACATTCATCAGTTATTATTACCATCTGACTTCACCCTGAGTTTTAATGAAGAAAACGCACAATGCTAAATGATGAATGAGAAGAAAAGAACTTGGGGGCTTCTCAAGTTATGTAGCAGAATGTAGCCTGACTGATGATGAATGTCAGCCTTATGGAAAAAGTTTTGCAAAAAAAAAACATATTTGTTTTGTTCACGTGTAACTCCGCTTGCCAACGAAAAGAAAACAAGCCAACTGGTAACCCAAGCAGTCTAAAAAGAGTTACTAAAGAGAGTAACGTTACTTTATGTTAAGTAGGGAAAAAAATGATTGGAAGCATGCGAAGATTGTAATTGTAATGGAATGGAACGTGCAAAATGAACCAAGTCGAAACAGGCAGCATAACAAAAGAAAGGAACTGTGCAACGAGCAGGGGAAAAGTAGCAATTTGCAAATTGATTTTGATGTATGTAATGGAATAAAAAAGTAGAGTTGGGACTTGTCATATCCCAAGCCGGAGAGAAAACATTTTCTCAAACTCCCACAAGACCAAAATGGACCATTTAGCATTAGCATTATTATGAGGTATTTTCTGCACACAACACACATTACATTTTCTAATGGCTCTTCTTTACTGCAAAAACTTTTCGCCACTTTTTTACCAAGTCTATTTCTAGTTCTTGATTGTGCTGCTGCTGCCGCTGCTGCTAATGATGTTGATGATGATGATGGCGATGAAGGACACAGAATTTCACTTGACATTAGCAACATACAAAAATACACTTGGTCCTTGGTAAAGTAAAGTGCATTCAGTGTGTATAAAGTATTAGGTAAATGTAACTTCTCTCAAAATGTTTTTATTGATTAGCTGGCCTTTACTTTTTTATTTCTTTTGACAAATGACGAGACTCGTAAAAAGAAAACTGGAGCTGAGTTGGAGCATATCAAATTGGATTGAGCATAGTATCAGCAGCAAACCATCTCAAGTAAAGTTTGGATCGTGAACTTTGGTCATCGCGATCATCATCTTCATTTCATATCATAATCTCAAAGAGAGGAAAGCAATAAAAAAGGAAAATAACTCGCTGTAACATAAATAATGAAATGGAAATAGTTTTTCTGAGTAAATACTATATAAAGTTGGTGCACAAACAAGCCCAACAGTAAACAAGTCCATAATTTTAAATTGCTGGAAAAGAGCACCAAAAAGGCTAACTGTCCTCGGGAGACAGGATGACAGATAGGTAGACACAATAAGAGCCAAGTCACCTAATTATGTTACATACGAGATCTCATGCGCCTGGCGACAGATAGATCACAGAGAACTCGGTGGCACTAATCCAGTGATGTCATGTCATTTTTTATCCAACGCTGATGTAATTTAAAATAATAATCTGCCTTTGTGTAGAGTATGTACTAAAGCCGGCGACTAAACTGAACCGGAATGAGTCACAGTATCCAAAATTCAGCTACTACAATACAGTGAATTTTGTGAAAATAAAACATGCTCATAAAATATTACAGCCCAAGTCCATCGTGTAATCGTATAAAGCTCATGGCTTAGGTTTTAGAAGGCTTTGTCATTTCGTTTCCGGCTCTGTTGTCAAATGTCAAGTTTGTGTGAAAAGCCACGAGTCAGAGTAGAACTTAATTTAGAATAAATTGTGTTTATCTTCTCCTTAGGAAGCGAAAATGATGAAATGGATTAATGGATGTGTGAAATGGATTCGACACGAGACTTAACACGTAGCGCCGTGAGAGTATGATTACTATTTTATTAATCACTCCATCTCTGTGTGTGGCCAGGGCCACCGGACTGGTCACCCACCAGTGCCAATCGCCAATGCCAGTGCCAGTCGGCACAAGGCTGAAAATTGCGTAAACAGTTGGCGCAAAGTAAGTGAAATGTTAATATTAATGTGCTTATTGCAATGAACGTTTTCCTCTGCTCACATTACCCAGACACAGAAGAAAAGACAGCCGACTATGTCAAGAAGAGGTAAACGATTTTTGGCCAATTTGGCAAAATATTTCCAAGCGCTTTCCTACTGACTCACTCACTTCTCTTTCTTCTGTTTCTTCGTCTGAAGGATAAATAAATAAATAAGTGCCTATGGAATGAGCACATTTTTTCTTCTCCCACTTACTAGGAAAAGGATAACAAACCGGGACACAAGACAGAGCCGGCTCCATGCTCCAGTACATTGCCAACGTAAATATTAAGTAAGTGGCTTTCCTGGAGAAAACGGTTATTGTTATTTAAGTTCCTGGACCTAGTAGGTAAGAGTCATCTGGAATCTGAACTCCGGATACGACGACGTTGGAATGTCATTCAATTAGGCAGCAGTGTGTTCTGTGTTGTGAATGAATTGGACAAAATGCTTCATTCATATTTCATATCAAAGATTAAATGAAAACGGCTCCTGCTGTACCCGCTAAGCAAACAAAAAATGCCGTAATCGGAGCAAATGAGTGGTAGGATCGTTTGGCACGCGTTGTAAATACGCACGGGTAAAACATAACATTTTGACTGACTCATTGAGGCTGTCTTTTTATCCTTGGCATGAAATATAATGAAACGATGACATCGTCATACAGAAGACACTTGACTCTTCAATTGCCACTGGCATTGAAGGAATGTTATTTTTCATCATTGTCATGATATGTATCATGATTCATGACTCTTTCTGATGCACATGTGTTTTTGCCCTTTTCACTTTATCTTTCACTATTTTCAGGTGATACGGACAAAAAAATGGAGAGAATAACGAAAAGAGCAAAGCTGCATTACTCTGTAATTGGTGATGAACGATATGACATGGAATGTGTAAGGAATGCTCTTTAATGGTCATTTGACATTCGGATATGAGCTTTTGTGGAGAATCACAACAGAATAACATTGCTTAGTCAGTCACTAAAGGCTTAAATGTCAATTTTATGTGTGCACATCAATCAATCAGTGTGTAATCAATACTTGCAGAAAATATTCAAGAGTCATTGAGGAAAACATGCACTCTTCATTCTTTGACAAATTTATTACCCCCATTCAGATATTATTTAGTAGGAGTATTAAATATTATTATTATTATTATTATTGCCGCCTGCACTCGAGTGAAACATTTTTCAGTACGCCTAGGCATGAGTAGCAGAGTCATTAAAAAAGCAATCGACATTTGGCAAATCATTTATGCAGGCTCGCGAACTCACATTTCATTCCTTTATCCATCCCAAATCAAATTCTTTTCGTCTTTGCCCATCTTTTGCTGGCCAACTTGCAAAGTCTACGTTTGCTTAATCTGCTGCTGGTTTGCTCTTCGTTACGTTCTGCTCTGTCATTTACTTTTTTATTACCATATCCAATTGGCAAGCGTTTCACATTTAAATAAAAATGAACGCAGAATAGCATCATAGGAGCCGGTTATCATCTCCATTCCATTCCCGTTTCGTTCCATTACATGATACAAAAAAAGGAATGACAATGACAACTGTGATATGCATAATATTAATTTCTGCGCATGTGTTTCAAAAACTCACTTTTATTAGCCATTTAAGCATCGACATGAATCATGATCCCCCTCTCAAATCACTTTGTTTTTATTTTAAGGAAAATTTTAAAATACCAGCACGTATTTCGCACATATTTCTTCGTCTGTCAAACCTTTGGAGGGTCAGAGGCAGAGTGAGTTACAGTAGTGGTAATAATAATGATTGGTAACCGTTGCAGTAATTAAATAATGCCATAATGATGATTGCATTGTGGCATTCTCTTATCTACCTTGTTTGCCGATGCCACTGCCGCTCCTGATGCACATTACTTTTGCACGGCGAAATGACACAGATTAATTACCTCGAGCTTTTTACAGTTTGCTCACGACGCTTAAAATTACTCGAAATTTGCATATTGATATAGCAATACAATAGTAACAGCAATAATTTTCTCCTCTATGGTCTATTATTACTAGAATGACATTGAATGGTGGTTGCGTGTGCGTTTCTCTGTGACAATGAAAATTCCAGTTTGGCGTTCCAATTGTTGACCACAGCGCCAGAAGTTGCAGGTACACTGACAGTGTAAGGTAACAGAGTAGAAAACCGCCTTCTGCAACTAACCACTTTACCTCACTTGTAATAATCATTATCATTATCATTTTAGACTACAACTACTAAAATTGTAGTGGCTGCGTTTATTTATTTACTTTCATAGTTCAACAAACCAAAAATGGCCGGAGCAGCTCGAGCGAGCAGTGATCTACAGAAATGAACATGCACAGAGAAAAGACACGAGTCAATTGTCATGTCACCTTGTTAACTTAATCTTATTTTTCTTGGAAAATATCATATTAACGGCGCTATCTTTATTATAGTTCGTGGCCAATGATTCTTTGTTTTGTTAAATGGCGGAGCGAAAAGAAAACACCAAGGAAAGAAATAAAAGACAAATTTAATTATGCATTTGCATTTTCATTCACTCCCTCGGATTTACACCCGTCTCACTGATGCGAAACGAAAAAGTGAGCCGAGAATGAGAAATGTGAGTTGTGTGACATTTATAGTGATAAGGAGGAAAGAAAATTGAAAAATGAGCAGTTAGTTCAGGTTTCAAATATCAAAATGTGATAATAAAATTAGCATCGCATGATCAGAGACACCGACTACGACAACGTCAAGGGTCGGTTATCAAACCGACCGACCGACCAATACGGCCATTAAAAATTATTATTATTGTAAGTGTGCTATGCAAATTGGAGAATGAATGCCCACTTTTAGATTGAAGTTGAGCACGACCTTCTTTCTTTCGGTTCTTTCTACGATACGGCAAAGAGATGAAATCTGAACCTTTGAAATGAAATCTGACTTTAAATGAGCAACCTTTGCTTTTGATTCGCTTTCAGTGGCACCGCCGTGCCGACAGGCAGCGACTGACTGACTGCTCATTTATTGTGAGTTGTATGTGTAGCTAATAATCATAATAAATAAAAGTGAATTAATAAATTGTACAAATAAATGACATTTTGACGATAATGGCAGAGCAATTGCAATACCAATAATCTGTTAATTGTCGTCAATGTCCCTTTTTTAAAGTGTCAAGGATTTTATTATCCAAAGATCGACATCGAGCTAATGAAAAAATGTGCTGGTGACTCTTGACTCTTTCTCTTGTCACTCCTATAATAATAATTGTAATTGTGATTGTGATGGTGGTGACTGCAAACAATCGCTTAGAAAAGGGAATCCGACCAAACTCGTCTTTTTGGATGTGCAGCTGCAGCAGCTTTCAAATTGCAAAAGGGCAAGGGATGCCATTTTTGGCAGATTCGCCACGCATCACTCATTCACTGAGTCAGTCGTTAGAGTCAGAGCAGAGTCTGACCGAGCACCACACCAAAAACACTTGTCTTTTTTTGCAAGTCTCGCTCGAAAGAAACGACTCGAGATGATTAAAGGGAGAAAATGATTAGTTTACTTGACGATAATAATAATGATGGTTAAGGAATTATTACAATTGATTTGATAATACTTTCCTAGCAACCCTAAAGCAGTCGAACCTAGCTAAATAAAATAGGATTGTGGACGACATGAGTCCATAATGCCAATTAGATAAAAGCAAGGAGAAAAGTTCTTTTTGGTACTTACCCAATTTCGCTGGTTGCCTTTTCATTCTTGATTATTGTTGACAAGTGCTCACATTCACAGGGTATTAAAAATATGGACACATTTTAAAATGGTCTGCTCAACTGAAAGTTGTCGAAGATGACGAAGATGGTGACATGGCTGATGGCTGAGGGGTTAGCTAGGTTAGTTTTCAGTCAAGTTGGTTGAGTGTTGTAATTGTTGTAAGTAGTAGATTTCTTGAGCACTAAACATCGAAGCACTTTACTTTGACTTTTCATTTCATTGTGGTCGCAGATGATGAATGAAGAATGAAGACGATTAAAAATGGAAATAGTAAAAGTTACACAAGAACAACTGCCTAGCCTAACTGAGAATGTGATTTAGTTTTGCAAGAGGATGACGATAACGATGACACTTGAGGTTTAAGCCGACTTCCTAAATAGGAGCGGGCACATTTCTATGTATTTATTAAATAAGGAATTTTTATTGAATTCGTTTGCAAAAAATATTAGCGTAGTAATAAACCTTTCACCTTTCATTTCCAACTTGCTCTTTTATAAGACCAACTATAAATCTATGTGAATACTAAGAATATTTCATTTACCAAGATCTTAACTTAATCCTAGTTTATTAGTAGAAAAGGGATTACCTGTTTTTTAATTCAATTACAGAGTGAATAAGCATGAAATGTGCTTCACTCGAATGATAACCAATTTAGGTAAAGAGATAATTTTATTCTATTCTGGAAGTGCCAAAAATGTCTGGTGAAGAATTTGGCGATGAAGATAACCGTTATTAATAACCAGACAAGATTTTTAATAGAAAACACGACTTGCTTTCGTTCGGAACGGAGACGAGATGCAAACTGGCAATAAAAGTGAAGTGAATTTCGCCAAAAAGTCAATAAGGCGATGAAAGCTGTACTAATAAATTTTGACTCGGATTTTCGCTTTTTTCACTATAATCTCTTATGTTGTGTGAAGTGAGCGGAGAGAGAAAGGAACGGGATGGAATGGAACTCGATCGACGAGACCAGACTAAAAAAAATTCCTCGCAAAGTATCAAAGTATGAAACTACGATAAGCATGATTATAAAATGTATTACTACTACAGAGAAGATACATTCCAGAACGCTCTACCTTTCCAAGCGATTGCAAACGCCTATAGACATTTTGGAAATCAGCTGACGTTGATTATACAGTGCAGGCAGGAGACATTCTCCTCCTCCGTTGATACTCATTCTCTCGTCGTGAATGATGTCATCCTGGATTCCTGGTGCTCGTCTCCTTTTCCCAATAAAATTTGCTCACTTTTCTTTCTTTCTTTTCACACTACTGCGACATAGTCATACTCCGCTGTTCATTTTTTCAGGGTTAAACCACTGGCCAAAATTAAAATGTTTTTGGTATCGTGTCAAGTCACATGTTCCCATTAAAAAATAACACACTCACTCAAATCCTCCTCCGATTGCAAAAACTGTCGAGTCTTATTTTCTCTTGTCTCATCTCGTTCGCACACACACACGCACAACAAGGGCATAAGTAAAACGTAACGGAACACCATCAACAGCAGAAACGGTTCCAACGTAAAAAGATAACATAATACTAATAATAATAACAACAAGAAGAAACGTGAACTACTTCAAGTCTCGTCTGTCTCTAGTACACAACTTCCTGTTTCGGTTCAGCTCAAACTCATCTCTCTTCTTTCTGTCTCTCTTCCCAAATAAAAATCCGATTCTCCTTTCCTTCTCGTTCTCTCACCTCCTCCATCCACGAAAATAAAAGTTAACGAGTGTACCATCACACATCACTTCCACATGAAGTTTTCGTACGCTTCTTAAAATGTGTTCCATGCATTTCCCATTTCCACTATTTTATCTCCACTCACTTCACAGTTTTCGGTATCAACAGCGGCGCACCGTTGCCTTGTTGTTGCTCGCTCGTTCCGTTATGTTTTCAGTTAGTGGTGGCAGTAGCGCACACACAGGAACAACGAAATATGTACGGTCTCTCTTCTCGATGTCTCAAACTCCTTTTTGAAAGGGTGTGGATTGTGGAAGTGGCGAGGAGAAAAAAACTGTTCCATTACATTACATTAAAAGAGTGCTCGACAGAGAAAATGTGAGAGGATCGAGCAACGAGCGATATAGAAGGAACGTCAGTGGAGTAGAGGAATAAGAAAACGACTACTCCAAAACGGAGCTCGACTCCAACGTGATATTCATGTTCCATGTACACGAGCAGTCTAGTCTAGTCTAGTCTCTAGTAGTCAATGCCATTTGCCTTGCCATTTTACCATATCCACCACCACCGCAGAATAAAAAACTGAATATGTATTATTATGGGACAGAGTCAGACAAACAGGCGGATGGAATGGAACGAACTAAATAATAAAAAAACACTCACACACAGAGAAAAAAAAACTGTCTCTCTCCTATTACAAATGTTACGTTATGTTATGATTATTGTTATTATTGCATGTGTACATAATACGTCCGACCGATGGAGACTTTTTCCTTCGAACTGATACTATTTTCGTATGTATGAATTTAAGTCCCGGTTTCCTGTTTGAAGTTACTGGAAAATGGAACAAATCTTCTAGTTCCTTAATTTCTTTTTCTCTTCTTTTCTTATTACCGTTGCGTTGTAGTAGCGGAAGGCAGGAACAGCGTCAGTCTGTCGAGTGTGTGAGTGCGTGAAAAATTAATGACACTTTTTCTCTCTGCCCATAAAATATTTATGGTTAATAATTGAACAAAGGGAAAAAATACAAACAGAACACGAACTGCGAACAAAATCAAATAAAGGGAAAAGTCTGTTGGAAAAAGTCGTTTCTTCCTTTTATAAATAATACCGTATTTACATACGTATTATTATAGTTATGTTATGTTATCGTAATAATAATGAAATGAGGGTACAATACAAAAAAAAGTTCACATTTTCAATTTCATTTCTTACATGATACTCCCAATTCTATCTGAATTTAAAAAGTAGGAAAAGGCAAAGGCGCGGAGCAGATGCGATTGCAATTGCGACCTGCTACCCAAAAACTAAAATAAAAAACTTCTCGCCTCGCTCTTATTCCATTCTGAATCCTCAATTTGAGAATTGTAAGTAAAGTGTGTGACTTGTGTGTTTGTGAGAGGAACTGCCGAAGAGATGAAACTTAGTTGCAGCAGCAGTGCATTTGCGTTGCTCCAACATTCAAGTCAGATGAGCCGAGAGCGAATTAAAGTAAACTGAGTGAGCAAAGTAAATCAAAAAGTAAAGTAAGACAAGAGTCAGAGCGAGAGAGAAACATCACATCACATGAAAGAAAAACATCATCATCCTCATCATATCTCCATCATGATTCATAATATTATTTTATATTACAATCATTTTTTCCTCAACTCAGCTAAACTCTGAAACAGATTGTCTGTTGTAGTACAATTCATTTCATTGCCATTCCTTGCATTATTCCATTCTATTATATGCGAGAGAGAGAACGGACACATCTAACACAACGGAAAATAAAATATCATGAGATTATGATTACCATGCTGCCCCGTCTCTCTCATCTTAATCCTTGTGTGAATAAAATGTGTAATAATATCAACTATAAAATTCTCTTGTATCGCATCCCTCTTTTGATTCCATTATGATTATCCATGTATTTTCAAGCCAACTTCTACATCAGCAGCTCACATTATTTTATCATGGTTCAACATTGTTGCAACGGCAGCAGCATAACGTAAACCAACAGTTGCTTGATTACTCACTTGCCTTTATGCTCGATGTTGGCAATAATAAGGGAAAAGGCCGTGGTGCACACATTAAATGTATCAATAATGTATTCCGTCATAGTGAAGTAAAAACTATCCCCAATCCACATTCACATGAAGAAAAATGGACAGATGAGATGGGTGAGATTGAACATTGAACTGAGGAGAGATGTTGAGTTTAGCTTTAGTTATGGCTGTTTTGTTAAAACTTGTGTGTCCATAAAATGTCTACATATTACATATTTCCCCTCAAATGCATACAAATACAATCCGCCTTTACTTCAACTTTACATTGTTGCTCTCGAAATGTTCTTCGTCTGCTTTATTCATATCATGGTGATACAACATTCAACATTGTTGTCGACTGTGTTCATAATAAAATTGAACGGTGGAGCTTTACTCAGCTTCAGCTTTGCATGGCTCATGTTCAGAGCTCTTTGAAACCTTCTTAGCCTTCATTTTCATTATTCAGCCCAAAGAGTCCGAGTCAGAGCTACTTTGGCTTGTTAAAGAGCAGAGGCAACAAAGTTTTAGAGCATAGTGACATGAAATGAAAGCGAGTAACATTCTAATCAGTGTGTGTGTGTGTACTTACTCGCTGCTTTTGCATTATGGATGAAAACTATGAAGCTATGAAAAACCGCTCTGTGCTTCTGTTATATCGTTGATATTGCCGTTGCCGCAGCTGCTGAAATGATATTATATTATGATGGTTACTCATACTCTTCAAACTCTTGTGTGAAATGTTTTTTTCCGCAAAAAACTTCACTTCTCTAACATGAGTCGGTGAGTGAGCTCAAGTCTTCCTGATGCGAGTCTAACTTTATGATTATGATATTTCTATAAAAGTTGTATAATATCAACAGCATTTCGCCGTATTATAATAATACTCAAGAATGCAAAGACGGGCGAATGTGGCTGTGGTTCTCTCGAACCGTTCAATTCATAGTATCCATTCATCGTGGAATCTTTCATAGTCTTTGAGTAATATGCCATTATATTGTATTGGAGTGAGTGTTGGAGGAGTCGCTGTGCTTTGTCAGCAGAGTCAGATGAAATGCATCTGAAATGCTTTGGGCCTTTGGCCTCTTGCAGTTGCGTCGCGTTGCGTTCCGTTGCACTTTTCCTCTTTTATTCTATGAAAATATCAAAAAATGTCATGCCACTCATTCACTCTACTTTACTTCATTTCAATGTTTTTTTTTCTTTTAAAACCCTTGTTTAATTCTGGCTTGCTTTTTGTTTCATGAAGAACCAATGACATTTTCAAGATTATTGAGTGATGTGAGTGTGATACTTTACATCGTTTAAACAATTATTTTCGAGGACGAAAAGTCTCCTGCTCCAATTTACCTAATTCAACTAGCTTGAAAAAGTCAAACTGAAGTTCAAAATTAATAATAGGAAAAATGCAATTTTTTTTACTGAAATGTAGTAATGAAATGAAAAAAGACGAGTTTTAAAAATTCAATTCAGACAAATTATTAAGAATTAACTATCGTTTTGTAATTTGCATGCATGATTCATGAGGTTGCGTTTGAGTTGAGGATCTTCGAGATGAGATTGAGGATGAGGACGCTGCAGAAATGAGCGTAAACTAAAGTTAAGAGAGATCAAATTCGAGAAGAAAATTGTTCGCTGTAATTTTCAACAATTGCAGGAGAAGAGTTCAAAAAATATTGTATTATCTTATGTGATGTATAATAAATGAAATACGTAACATTAGGAGATCAAATTGAGGATAGCTCTACTAGAGTAAGAAACTGAAACGCAACGCTTAACGTACGTAGCAATGTAATGCATGTAATCTACGCCAAGTTAAGAATTATTATCGAGTTTGTAATAATAATAACGTAACGTAATCTAGGTTGCTTGCTTGTTTAACTTTTAACTCTTCTGGGGTTTACTTGCCCCTTTCTTATGATTATTTCATGATGATGCGGAGCGATGCGCCGTTGATGATACGATACGATACTTTATGAAATTTTACGATACCATTATTTTATGAAATTCAATGAGAAAATGGAGCTTTAGAGTTTTGCTAGCTTAGAAGAAAAGAAGCAGCAGCTCATAGCACCATCATAATGACGATGATGATAAAAATAATAATAAAGGCGAAACACGACAAGAAGGCTTTGAGGCGAGATGGGAGTAAAATAAAGAAGCAAAGTTTATTTTTTACATGTTAAGTCTACACTAAAAACCAAACAACGATCACTTCCTTCCGTGCTCTTTCCCTTCTTTTTTTCTCCGTCCGACTCTTTTTTTACATAATGATAATGATGATGAGAATAATTGTGCAGTGTGGTAGTGGTGTGTGGCATCTTCACGGCTGTAACAAAACAGATTCATTTTGTTATTTCATTCCCAGTTCTCTTGATTTTCGAACGAGGGAAAAAAGTAAAACACAAGGGAATGTAGTTTATTTTATTGCCTGGCCATTAGTATTTTATTATCCTCTAGTGCAGTGCAGAAAATAACACTTTTCTGGCAGACAACTGAGAGGGAGAGTCTAGAAATGGAGAAGATGAAAAAAAATTGTTGCAGGTGTGTCATCATGTGCGCAATTTTTTATTGCCTTTGCGTTTGCTAATACATACTAATAACTAATACAATTGGCAAAACAATTATCCGTTAGTTTTAGCTAGTGTCACTTGCTCAAAACACGGTAAGTGACTGATAAGACGCCTATAAAAGTATAATAATGAGAATAGACAAGTCACAAGATAATAATCATAACTTTAAGTAGTAAAACATGTCGACTTTTTAAGTAGGTGTTGTTACATTGTGTGCACACGTCAACCTCATCATCATCAGTCATATTACAATATAATATAATATTGTCGTGAGTAGCATGAATGTGCGAAAAAAATAATGGAAACACTTCCTTTCGTCACCTCCTTTCTTTTAATTGCTCATTCCTTTTTGAAAACGCCATTTGCAACGATACTTTATTTAAATTATTGGATGGAGCTCAGTGACTAGACCTGAGCAATTATCAACTGAACTTCGGAAAAGGAGTCAACTCAAAATGGTGACAATTTAGTATGGAAATTTATTTTTTGCTCATTCATGTCGTAACTTGTAGTCTCTGACACTACAAGTGAATATACCTAAATGTACATTTAATTTGCACTTCTTGGTCAATCAGAGGGTGGCAAGCGATATTTCACTTGATTGCGCATTGCGGGTCGATTTTGATGATGGTTATTTGGCGATTGGTGATTGGTTAATTTGCATTGAATTCTCATTTTGGAAAGTTTCTCAATCTCCCTCACTCGGCTCTGCTCATGTCTCGAAACTATTTAAAAGCTCATCTTCGACGTTAATTTCTTTTTCGCGAGGTAATAATCTGGCGATTGTAATTGTAATTGCTTCGTTTTTCTGTTCCTCTCTGCCTGCTTTATGACTTTTGGCTTGCTTTTGCTTTGGCTTTCGTGTTCATTTTCTCCTGAGAATGAAATGCGTTTAAAAAATGTTTCGAAATTTTTCTTTGCTCGTCTGCACCCATCTCCACTCCACGTCGCTTTCCACTTCCACTTCTTCTGTCGGTTGTTGTTGTTGTTTTTTTTGCGAGGGAGGGAGGAAATGAAAAGGCATAATTACAGAGACTGCAGCAGTAGTAGAGTGTTGGTGAAGAAAAGAAACATTTTCCTTCCGCAGGCAACAAATCCCTCCTGAAAGCCTCAAGTGAAGAATCAAGAATCCACATCGACAGGCATCCACCTCCACCTCGGTATTTCCTCTCCTCTAAGATCATTTTCAGTGATTATCATTACTTAGGCTTCTGATGATGACGATGATTTGTTGAACGTGGGCAAAAATACATATCATAAACACATACGTAATACGCATTGAATTCACTTTTCTGCGGCTTTTTGCTGGCTGGCTTGGCTTTGTCTTGTCTTGTAGGTTTCAGTTTCTTCACATCACAGAGGAAATATTCCACTTTTACTCAAGAAGCCAGAAATGATGGGATCGGATCGCAATCGCAGCTCAGTCAGCATCGTGTTCAGCGTGCCTATGACTATGACATGATTGACTGATTCTTCATTTTATTCTATTATTTCTGTTTTACACACAAACTGCGTCGAGTAGTGAAATAAAAATCCCAGTAACAAAAACAACCAAAGCCACGCAGACAGGAACTAAAAATCGAAACACATCTACCTAATCCAACATCCACCACCACCGCCAACCACCCACCCAGCAATCATTACAAACATCAACGTCTTCCTTATCAAACTCCATTGTTGCATGTTGCACCGCAGTGCGCCCGTAGAATTTCTCCTTTACTTCAACTTGCTACTTTTTTATTTGCAAGTTGCAGCCGATGCGCATGTTCTTAATCACATACTTAACTGAGGCAAGATTCTTCTGAAGAAGAGAAACTTTGTCTGTGTGCAAGTAAGAAAAGCAGCCAGAAATGGATAATTGTGAATGGAATGAAACGAGCGCCTGCATTGATTAGAAGGATTGACGAGATTTTTTATAAAATTGGTGGCTGCCTGCATTTTGCTACTTTGCTACCTGCTGCTTAAAACTTTGATGAAGAAAAGTTGAGTTGAGTGAGTGCGACTGCATGCGTCCGCCTTCGCTCGTTCATCTCATGGTTATTTCTTCGAGTCGAATTAAAAATCGAAATGGTGGACAAAACAAAAGGCTGAGATGAAGAAGCTGAAGCAGAGTTTGTGAAAGGAAGGAAGGAAGCGGAGAAGGATGAAGGATGAATCTCAAAGGGAAACGAGGAAGACGATCAAAAATGAAGATGAAGCAGAGGCGAGAGCTGATAATACTTTTATGAGCATGATGAAGCCAATAAAACGTTATAATGTCTTGAATGGGATGAACAAGGTGAAATAATCAAGCCTTCGTATTCATCTTCATCTTTATCGCTATGAAATGAATGTGAATTGAAGTAACAATGAGAAACATTTTTTTATATCATTTTAATTTTTAATGACACTTTTTTCTCTGCCTGGGTGGCTACAGCTACGTAAGGGCTATAAAAGTTGTGTGATGTGAGAGTGAGAAAAAGGAGAGAGATGAGACAAAACGTCCAAAAAAATTTCTTCCGGGCTGCAATATAAAAATGGGAGATACAGATGTAAGATGGTGAGATGCGAAATAAATGAGCACGAAAAGACACAATTAGGAAGAAAAAAGTGAGATAACTCGGACTCAGAATGAATACCTATGAATTGTAAGTTTGAATGAGTGAGTGAATGAATGAAATAATGTCTGAACGGATGCCTTTATTTGCTCAGTTGAGATTCTGAAGCGAGGTCTGAGAACCTAGTATTTACTAGTAGTAATCTCAGTCGAACCTAAGTCCAGTCTTGATTCATTTTCTTACCTCATTTCTCATTTCACATCTCTTCTCTTGCATAAATATGGCTACTTAAACAAGTCTAACCGAATTCATGTCATGAGGAGATCAGACGAGACAGAAAAAATGATTGTTTTCATTGTAACATTTTTTTATCGCACTCACTTTGCTCCTTTTAGTAGTTGTTCAATAACAGGTTCAATGATAACAATAATGATAAGGAGGGACGTGTGGGACTATGTAGAAATAAATAAGATCATTTCAGCATTCATTGTTTTGTCATTCATCACATCGCTTCGGTTATGAACATACCACAATCTAATCCAAGACTAGCTACATATTACCTAGGTACATACATCCAAACAATTCCATTCAATTATTTTTTTCACTGTACGAACTGACTTGTGTGAGTGAGCGAGTGAATGAAATGAGCCAACGCACTTTTTTCTGCGAGGACGCCAGCCAACAACAACGGCGGAATTCAATTGAATTGTGTTCAGGAATGGATGGCTGCCTTTTGTATTTTGTCTTTGTAGATAAAACCAATTTTCCTTCTTTTGTAGGAAATGTTGCGTGGGACGAGAAAGACAAGCGCGGCATTCAGGAACACGCTCATGGACAAATAGAGAATTTGCCAGCCGAAATCCTACAAAACAATAATCAATGAGAAATGCAAGAGATTTTTACGGATGAAAATAAAACGGATGACAGTGGCTCTTGAAACAAAAAAGAATTATCTTTGTTCCTCAATTGATTTCGCCGTTTTGCTTTACTTCTCTTACAAGCTTTCTCCATTCAGCCTCTTTCTTCAAGGAGGATGTAAGCCTGATAATAATAAATTACAAAATCCTGTCACTCCCGAAAGAGAGAGACAGACAGAAGCAAATGACCAGAAAACACTGGCCGAAGAAGAGTTCAACAAATTGAATGGAAATGCAAATTAATGCAGTCGCATTGTTTTTGCTGAGCCTCACGTAAATTGGAAATTAGGTGCATTGCCACTCGAAACCAACGCCACACCGTAATGATAAATGATAACCGGTAATCTCGACATGTTTAAATAATATATAATCTCTGGGAGAAACAAACGCCTAGCCAAATATTGAGCAGAAACGGCAAAATCTATGCTAATAAATGGAAATATGTGAAATGTGGTCAACTCTGGTCTGAAATGTGTAAATAAACACAATGCCCATAAAAACGAAATCCATCCATAACCAAGGCTCTTTATTGCGATTTGCTTGATTCCGATTCTGTTTATTGTACCTGTGCAACTGCAAATCGAGTTTTATTTCTAAGTTGACGTTGTCCCTACGAATGTGAATGAAACGAAATGAAAAACTACGTCGTGTTTATTTTCTCGCCTTTTGTTGTTCTTAATATTATGATTATGATTGTTTTGTTATGCTTTTTTGTCTACCTTCCCTGCGTTTCATAATAAAAATAATAATGTAATGATAATGATAAAAAGGAGTTCAACGAATCCTCTATTCTCATTCTATTCTTCCATTTTTCTCCCTCTCACCTCTCTTTTATAGCTTTTATGCAGATAATCGCCATCGCATCACATCACTAAAAATCCTGGCTCTACTGGCTCGTTTTCTCCACTACTACATACCAGTACTACGCTGCTCTGGCCTCTAACTGAATGAAATGAATGTAATATAAGTGTAAATGTGTAGTATTTTTTTTGCATAAAACTCGTAATCGTAATCGCAAAAACTACTACATACTACGTGTATAAATATCGCGAAATGAATTATGCAGACAATGATCCGTGGAATCTGCCTCTGCCTTTTATTATTATAACATAACATAACCGTCATCATTATGACGAGACTATTATTTTATTATATTACTCTACACGCTTTATTTTGCGTTTAACTTTGCCAAAATTGAGTAGGCATTATTGCATGAGCTATGAATGATTTTGGTGTGCATCACAATAAACCACAGTCGCCATCACCAGACGCACCAAGTGACTTTACCTTACCAAGTTTATTGCCACGCCAGACCAGATTCACACCACCGCACAATTTTGGCCGGCTCGACTCAAATCTGAAAACTCAACCTGACTGAAATCGTGCAAAAACAGAGATTATGAAGATGAGCGAATGAGTGAATGAAATGATGGAACTCTCACAATTTCACACAATACAATGAAATCCACTCAGGTGCACCAGCTCAACTTTGAGCTCTGTTCTAGTATTCAAATAAGGAGGACGAGTAAATGTTTCTTTTTTCGAGTTTCTTGTCTCAAAGAAAAAGCTTTGTTTACGTAGCATTGTCCTCTTCCATTCGCCTTCTTCTGATAACAAAACAATCTTCTTGAGGCTCCTCACGCCTACTCAACTCATAAAAACTCATTCATTTCTCTTTGCAATGGAATGCAATGGAATGGAGATGAGGGTGACCAGGTGAAATTGATGGAATGTAAAATGATATGATATTACCAAATACCATTACGATTACGTTTCTTACAACGCTCTTGTTTTACTGTCGTCGTTGTGGTTGAGTAGAATTGGAAATCACTTTAAACCTGTTTAATATTCTGAGAAAGTGCGATATTTCGATGAAGATGGTGATAATGTGATGATTGTTTTGAATTAGAATTTTAGGATGGGGCTGGGACTTGGGGCTGAGTCGAATGAGCTGCTTATTTTTACTTCAGATTAGATTGAATCAGTCAACAACGAGGATATTGAAAATATGTCGATAATTGTTTACATGTGATGAAATCAAATGAAATGGAATGGAATCAAGTGTAACACTTGTAATGCGATACGGCACGTTTATGGGTATATTTTGCAATCGAACGGAATTCGAAATCGCATTTCTTCTTGTCTTTGCAGAATGGGTTTAAGACAGGCGGAGAAAATTTGCATAAAAGGTAAGACGAAAGAAGCGAAATTCTTTCGAGTTTTATGTTCCTTTTGTGGGACAATTGAGTTGTGTAATTTTACTCAAGTCGTGTCTTTTGCTTTCGGTTTCCAATATGGGTATATAATCAGGTATTAAAATGAATTTAAATAAGGGTTTAGGGCCGAAAACAAAACTTTTATAGCGGTTTCAGCATTCTTCATTCTCTTGAAAGCGACAGTAATGCTGAGATTCTTTTGAAAGTTATGAATAAGTGTGAAAATGAAGTGAAAGGGTTCAATTCTCTCAATTTCGCACTCACAAGGTGGCCTTGGCCAGGTCGCTAATTTTCGTATAGGTAATAAAAGTGGGCTTGGGATAAAGATGAGATGGGAGTCTACGGAGGTGTCAATAGCGGAATGGAACAAGAGCCGAGTTTCAGAGATTAAAAATGCAACCTGTGTTCGCAGGGCGGAAGGCAATTTGGAACTGAGCGCTTTAAAAAATCTCCGAAAACGACGCCACATTGCCAATAATCATAAAAAAATAGAAACCGATCTGTATGTGCAATTGGCAATTATCAAGTTCGAGTTACGAAGTGAACTCTGCTCATCTCATATCTCACCTCGTAAAACCTTTATTGAGGCAGATTTTTCAAGTGAGTTGAGATAATACAGAGAGACGCCCATTATTGCACTGTATTACGATATCATGTTTGTTACGTTATAATAACTAAAATTTTTTACCTCATCCTTGTATCTGTTGTGTTATGATTATTTTAACGCTTATTGTTATTCTATTGCTACCCGTAAAATTCTCACAAGCTCAACCCGAACCATTTCGGCAGGTTTTTATGGGCGTTTGTGAAAATTAAATTTGCATTTTGCTTCCTTTTATGAGTCGCACTCACAAACCCACTTGCGGCAACCGTGAGCAATGAATACGTACATGTTGTATGTAGCCTACTTTAAAACTTCACTTCCATCGAATTTAGATATCAAACGTTTTCTGTTGTCGTACGTACATGACGGAGCTTTATTTTATTTCTCGCTCTTTCTTGATCTGTTGCTTAATCAACGGCTTTCGATGAACCGTGTGGAAGTATGCAAGTTGAGTATTTTTTTTTCATGGAAATTTATTTTGATATAGATGTTTATAGTTATTGAGCGAATTTGATAACAGATTTCTAAAATTCATTTGTAAATGAACTCGTTTTTCGTTTGCTTGCGCAATCCTTGGCGATGATGGAGGCTACCTTAAGCTGCTTTTAAAAGTCAAATGCTTTTCTGTTTATAAAGTTGAGACACGGATAATTAAGTTTCGACAATGGAAACAGCGTCATGACGCAAACTTGTGGTGGAATGAAATTTTAATTATGCTATGTCAAATTGCATGTTTTTCTCTAATTTATGACCGTGTTTATTGCAATTGAAAAATCTGTTTTATGTATTTAAGGCATAATAGTTTATGCGCTGGGAAACACTCCTCAAAAATAATAGGACTTTACCCGCCTATGTTTGGTTTAGCTGTAGTGGCAATAATTATTAGATTTTAAAAAAGGATTGAAATCTCAAAGTTATGACCGTTCAAACCTCAAAACTGAAATGTTTAATGTTGAACAGATTGAAAACAAAGGCGGAGGAGCGTGTAAAAGAAAGTTTTTGTTTTGTTTTGCAATGATGATTATGAAAATAGCAGTCTTTTTATGACCCGAAATTATATGACATGAGATGAGAATTTCTGCGTTGAACACCCTCCAAATATGGAGAGATATTTTATTTTTCTTGAGTCCCCCACAAAGATTTACCCAGGCTCTACATCATCATCAGAGTCATCATTTATCATTATCATTGGTCAATTCTATGTTTTTATTCTAGTTTCACTCATGAGCTGTCAAGGAGGTTACAGCAGCTAACGGTTTTAATCCCTAAAACCGATTAGCTTAACTTAATTAAATATTTAGTATCATTGATTGATTCCTATCTTTTGATTGATTGATTGATTGATTGATTTATTGGATCTTTAAAGTGCAACAAATAAATATCAGTGAATACAAAAAGCATCATCTGTTTTTCATATTAGAACACCGTTTGCCCTAGAAAATAT